>WUQG02444451.1:0-13348 GCA_011317285.2 Androctonus mauritanicus
CAGCTCTTACAGTAAATTGCCATAAAATAACGAAAATTTTGACAAATAATCTATATGTTGCGAATAAAAAATACGATATTGACATGATTTTAATGTATAGTAAATTATCTGCATGTATCAATAAATATGATGATCAGATGGGTAATGATGTTCCAATTGATTCTAATTTTCCTAACTACTTATTTCATGAAATTAAATAGATATTACATAAATCTTTTTATGACATTTTATTAAAATATAAGAAATAATTCGAATTCTTAAAGAGAAATTTAATTAAATAAAAAAGTAATTTGAATGAATTAGACTTTACTTGTTTTCTCAACAGATGACGTCACTTTCTACTCAGCGGGGCGAAACAGGCCTTCCCATCGGATACCACCCTGCGGATGAGTCAGTTGAATTACGAAGAAAGGAGATCGACGGGCCGGATCCAGAGTACTGGTAAAATATTCAAGTGGTGGGACCCGAGACTCGAACCAGGATCGTGGAGAATGGTAAACCGTAGCGTTTCCACGTGGCCATTCCGGCCGAAAATTGTACTTTATTCAATATGAATCGGCAATCTTGCTGTTTTTTACCAGTTATAAAATTTAACTTCACGAATCGTTATTTATCGATTTACGGAAAGCATATATTTTTAAATAAATTTTCGATTCTCATTGTAAATTTACAAAATACAATTTTATAAATCACAGCTTCATAATAGAAAATAACAGATTTTTATTAATTTTTGCAACTAATATTAGCCATTACTCTTATATCAGGGATTGTTATCCTTTCGATGACTCCAAACTCCCAATGAATTATCCAATATGCCCCAGGTCCCCTTAAGGAGAATTTATCGCGATCCATTCCCAAGCATAAATTAATATAATTGTTATAACTTATTTTTATTTTTGTTAATTGTTATAAATTATTTTTATTATTATTACTTGTTTCGATAAATAATAGTGTGATTACCAAATGTAATCACACTATTATCTTAGCAATTTTTTAATCATTTTTCTATATAAGCAAGTGAAAGCAAGTTACGGATTCACTCTGAAATTATGTAATATTTTATTTCTCTATCCTCTTCTCTGCTGGTTAAAATAAGAAACTATATATCTGATTAATTTTTATATATATAAGATATTGTTTAGCCTTCAATTTTAATATTAGAAGGAAAAAAATATTTATTATACATTTTCAAAAAATATTTGAAATTCGTTACACTACATTCAGAATTTTTTTATGAAGGGGTGCTTCAATGATTATATAAGGTTTCTAAAATGTTATAAATCATAGATTCAAATCTGCATCACCCCCAATTAGGAATTCATTAGATGTACCGCCTTTGAAAAGTTTATGTAATATATTTTATGTAGCTTATTGTATCTTTATTGATGAAGTGAAAATATTGATCCTGTAAGAACACTTGAAGGACAAGACGAAAAATCGTTAAACGTAAAGCGAAAGTAGCAAATGCAAAACGTTTTACAAAATAATTATTCAATTATATTTAGAATTGTAAATAAGATACAAAATTTATAAATTACGCATAAGAGATCGAAACAAAAACGCATAGAGTAATTGAATATTAATTTATCGATTAAAAATATTATTTTGAATAAATTGTGGAATAATATATAACTGTTGCATAGCATAACAGTTGTAACTGGTGAATAATTTTTAAATATCGTATAATATATATTATTCTGTCAATTTACTAATTTTCTTGTACCGATTACTCAGAATTTTTAAACACTTATATCGCGAAAAATATGCAAAATACAAGATCAGTTTATCACAACAGATGGCATTACATTCTAGATGTGAAAAGTTGAATAGCGACAGAATTATTCTGATAGCGACTCTTTCGAATTACACACACCATTCTGCTGCTGCATATTGCATAGAAAGAAATACAGAAGTGGAAATCTGCCTGCCAATCATCATTGAAATGTTTTTTTTTTTTAGCTGGAAGAAAGTCGACTGTATTCTTTTTTAAATATATAAGAAATCTCAGTGCGAATTTCCACATACAGTATGTTCTTAATTACGAAAATTAATTCCAAGGTATGAACTATATTTATAAAAATTAATATCTATTATTTACAACCTGAGAATTTAAAGGTCATCTTTTCTTGAGAACTTATTTTCTCTCTCTTATTTTTTTCTGTATTAATTGATATCCATATTTAATCTTTCCACTTTGATATTCTTTTCGAGATATATCTCCGAATACATTAAGCGCTATGCTTCTCAGAAAGCATATTTATCAGGTCCATTTCATGATTAAATTTTTGTAAATTTTTCAGAATTTCTATCCGAATATATGATGATTGGAAACATACGCATAGATACTAAAATTGAAAAACTTCCAAAGATATAAATTCAGATTGGTTTCTGGGAAGTTCAATATAGGAATACAAAACGCACTCAAAATTTATAATAGGGATAAAATCAGAAAAGGATTGTACAGTAGAATATTGAGAAATTATTTCTCGATATTTTTCTGTATTGTACTGTATATTAGTTTGCACTTGTACTGTATATCAGCTACAATTAGAAATTAGAAATCCCATCAAAAAACATTTCATGTAAAAAATGTAGCCATGTCTCGTGCCTCTTTATCCGTAAAAAGTTGTGAGATATGGTGAGAGCCAAGTCTAGCGCCCTTATTTACTCTGACATTTTTATTCACAAATCGCTGCAAGTCATTGTATCTTTTGTTAAAGAACATTTTGTGACTTGGCAATTACGCAGCATAAGGAAGTTACAACCTTACAACCACAACCTTAACTTTAAGATTAATTAGGTCTAAGGTCTGCAGATGTATGTGACGGCTGTTGCTTACATTTTAATGTTCACGTTTATTAGTAAACTATTGCATAAGATAATACAGTATTTACATAGGAAGTAAACAAGTATTTATTTATAAAGTATATTTAATATTTTACGTAACATTGTAAAGTTGTAAGGCTGTGAGTTGTAACTTCCTTATGCTGCGTACTTGCCAAGTCACAAAATATTCTTTAACTAAAGATACAATGACTTGGAGTGATTTGTGAATAAAAGTATCAGAGTAAATAAGGGCACTAGACTTGGCTACATTTTTTTACATGAAATGTTTTTTTGATGGGATCATCTTTCTACTGATACTATTTTCATATATATGTTGCTAATGTAAAATTGTATGTTATGTTTCTTTTCAAATGATAATTTACTTTATATAATACATTTTTATACTCGTGCAATCTTTATGAAATAAAAAATATCAAAACCACATAGAAATAATAAGATTCTAATATAATTTTTCATATGGTTTATTGTATTATTTTTGATGTTTTTTTAGTTCTGAACCAATCTTCTATTTTCCCATAGATACAGTTTATTTTTTACACATTCTTTGGGAATATATCTATCATGTAAAAACAGAATTAAATTTTACATTGTACTGTATTGAAAGATTTTTACATATTTCATTTAATAATATATTTGAATATACAGTATATAGATTGTTTTATTCTTATTTCAAAGAGAATGAATGTTCTATCAAAAATTTAAATTTTTTAAATTTTATCCATCATTTTTAACAGGCATATTTATTAATACATACATTCCTCGAAATACAAACTTAATTTACACATACAGTAAGTTTTGTTCATAACTCATATACTGCTATTATTTTACCTCCAAAAATACTGAAATAATTTTATATATTATATTTTGTACTATATTTTAGAATTGGACCAGTTAAAAGTTTCTTATTTCACAGATTTGAATGTAAAGTTCCAATTATAAAGTGAGAGTTTTTTGATATAATTGCCACTATCTTGAAATACTGCCATATCATGTTAACTAACCATAATTTTACATTATATTGGTTGCTAGAACATTCTGCTATTGTAATATTTAAAATTCTTGAAGTTTTTAAAATTTCTTGAAATTTGAAAATGAAATTTCATATTCGTTAGTATGAATGTTTGTTATTAGAGGAGCATACATGTATTCATATAAATAATTAGTATGATTACATTCTGTAGAACATTTTTTATATAATATATTTAAATCAAAAATTAACATAATATCAATTGAATGCATCTGTTTTATTCAATAGAGAGCTATAAAACTTTACAGCACAGTGTCAGATATAATATAACAAGTAATATAATTACTTGTTATATAATTTAGTAATATAATTTCTTATTAAAATATATGGAATTTTCTTCCTGCATTCTTTTAAGAAAATTGTACTAATAAAATTTAAGTTATTCACCTAATTATGCAATACATGATTCCTAGAAATGATCACACAAGTAGAGAACGTGCAAAATAAGAACTTTTTATTATATATTTCAATATAGAATGTTGATTGGATACCCACATAGAAATACTTTAGTTTTCTATTCAGAGGATTCAAGTTCAATTATGGTCCTATCTGTGAGGGTCAAGAATGCGAGTTGAATGTAGTGTGTGTCTCCTTGTTCCTAGATTTTTTTTTTTGTGCAATTAAAATAATCAAATAAATAATAGAAAAAAAGATGGAGAGAGGAATTTGGAGGGGAGAGAGAGAGAAGATATTAAAGGTGACATGCGATAATGTATCATATCGTTCAACCATGGACTCTTGTCCCCAACGTCGTTAAATCAATTGTAAGTATAAACACAGGTGTCGGGTAAAGACAATTGTTTATCGTAATGTCTCTGTGTCATACGAAACCGAAGCAAAAGGTTAAGACACCGAAGACGATATAAAAACGCCCGTGAGAATTTAACGGGGGGCACTCCAACAAGAAAGGGTGTCGGTCCAAGAAGAACAAGTGGCGATCGGAAGGAATAGGTGGATAACAAGAATAAGCGGTGTCGTGGTGTCTCTTCGACAAGGATTCATCTTCGCTCCTTTCCTAAAGTTCTGTCAACGGCGTTTTCTTCAGGAACTCATTACTGTCTTCATCCGGAGGGATTTGACATCGTTTAACT
Organism: Androctonus mauritanicus; assembly: GCA_011317285.2. Taxonomy (NCBI): domain Eukaryota; kingdom Metazoa; phylum Arthropoda; class Arachnida; order Scorpiones; family Buthidae; genus Androctonus; species Androctonus mauritanicus. The sequence goes on from WUQG02444451.1 coordinate 4,966, forward strand.
TCCTAAAAGCACTCATCAACGTCATCGTCTACAAGGACTTTCCAATACTCTGTGCTATCCAAGGACTTGTCTTCCCGTTGTGGACGACATTGTCTATATTTTGTTGTTATAGAAAAAGGTATTTCCTCTTCCAAATTGTCAGAATATGTATGTAATGCTCTCTCTCTATGCTAAATAAACGGAAGTTTTGGAAGTTTTGGTTTCCTTAACCGTAGTCTCTGTATCTCGGGAGCTGTTGCCTCACTACCCGTCCTTACCTGCGATGCGCCGTATTGCCGCGGCAAGGCCATAAGCCTGTACATTTCACTCATCAGTCTCAACGGCTTCACATATCTCTTGAAAATTCATTTGAGAATCTGAGCCTGAATTGTTGATCTCTTTTCTCTATAATTTTGCAGGCCTTTCTACAGAGGTGTGGAAAGCCTGTGGCAAGATCTGTTTTTGCCTCATTATTTAGTAATCAACTGATTAGAGAATGGCATTATCTGTTGACAAAAAAAGAAAAAAATATATAGTATTCCAAAAAATTCAGCATTTACCTAAGTCACCTTTATTTATCTCATTCAACTACACTGTCAACTAAAGCCAACCTGGTTTATATCATTCTTGTTGGAGTTTCTCAGGCCAACAGGAAGTTTCAACAATTTTCATCAAAATTTTTAAAATTGTTAGTTTATTAACAATAACTGCAATGTGCCTATTTTTATTCCAGAATATTAGAATATCAAGATTATTGGATTTTTATTATATATATGTAAAATATAAAGATACTTTTATCATTATGTATTAATACAACATAAAATTATATTTATTTTGTAAAATTATAATGAAAATTTCAGATATATTGCTATTTATATTTTTTTAAATATTATTTTAATAATAATTTTACAGATGGTGGATTTAGATGTTAATACCATGTCAATAAATATGGTAAGTATTGTATTATATTTGCTAATCTATTAATATATAATATTTTATTTAATTGTTAATACTAGAAAAATTGACAATCTAATGCATCATCATTTTATTAAAGAAAAATTAGACATTGATGTCCTCCTGAATAGATGATTAAATTTTTTTTTATTACAAAGATTTCCTCATTTTTCTCCTTTTGTTTTAAATATTATTTATATTGGCCCAAATTTTCAGTTAGATTAAAAAAAATTAATAAGTTTATTAAACATATAGTAACAAAATATTCTTAATCATCAGAATAGCATAAAAGTTGTCTAAGTAAAATATGTTATTGTTTATTGCTTAATAGCAGTAAAAAAAGAAACAGCGCACAGACACACACACACACACACACACACACACACACACACTAGAATTTTTATTCTTTAATGAATATTTTATACAAATTATTTCTTTAAAAATGACAATTGCAGTAACATATTTTATAAAATAAAAAAAGTTTACCATTACATTACTAAAATTAATTAGCTAACATAAATCAATCTTCTGATTCTTTGTTATTTAATTTTTCTTTTTCAAATTTCAGATAATAAATTTGAAATTGTTATTACTAATATAATAATAATCTGATTTCTACTATTTTTCACACAATCCAATAATATATGTGAATTTTATTAAAACCAGATGATGATTACAAAAGGAAGAATACCATAGCACTACGAGCAAAGAGAATTTTATTTTGGCAGAATGTTTTTGGACATTATGTTTAGTCCCTCTTCAGTGCCAACATTCCATGGAATGTTGGCACTGAAGAGGGACTAAACATAATGTCCAAAAACATTCTGCCAAAATAAAATTCTCTTTGCTCGTAGTGCTATGGTATTCTTCCTTTTGTAATCATCATCTGGTTTTAATAAAATTCACATATATTATTGGATTGTGTGAAAAATAGTAGAAATCAGATTATTATTATATTAGTAATAACAATTTCAAATTTATTATCTGAAATTTGAAAAAGAAAAATTAAATAACAAAGAATCAGAAGATTGATTTATGTTAGCTAATTAATTTTAGTAATGTAATGGTAAACTTTTTTTATTTTATAAAATATGTTACTGCAATTGTCATTTTTAAAGAAATAATTTGTATAAAATATTCATTAAAGAATAAAAATTCTAGTGTGTGTGTGTGTGTGTGTGTGTGTGTGTGTGTGTCTGTGCGCTGTTTCTTTTTTTACTGCTATTAAGCAATAAACAATAACATATTTTACTTAGACAACTTTTATGCTATTCTGATGATTAAGAATATTTTGTTACTATATGTTTAATAAACTTATTAATTTTTTTTAATCTAACTGAAAATTTGGGCCAATATAAATAATATTTAAAACAAAAGGAGAAAAATGAGGAAATCTTTGTAATAAAAAAAAATTTAATCATCTATTCAGGAGGACATCAATGTCTAATTTTTCTTTAATAAAATGATGATGCATTAGATTGTCAATTTTTCTAGTATTAACAATTAAATAAAATATTATATATTAATAGATTAGCAAATATAATACAATACTTACCATATTTATTGACATGGTATTAACATCTAAATCCACCATCTGTAAAATTATTATTAAAATAATATTTAAAAAAATATAAATAGCAATATATCTGAAATTTTCATTATAATTTTACAAAATAAATATAATTTTATGTTGTATTAATACATAATGATAAAAGTATCTTTATATTTTACATATATATAATAAAAATCCAATAATCTTGATATTCTAATATTCTGGAATAAAAATAGGCACATTGCAGTTATTGTTAATAAACTAACAATTTTAAAAATTTTGATGAAAATTGTTGAAACTTCCTGTTGGCCTGAGAAACTCCAACAAGAATGATATAAACCAGGTTGGCTTTAGTTGACAGTGTAGTTGAATGAGATAAATAAAGGTGACTTAGGTAAATGCTGAATTTTTTGGAATACTATATATTTTTTTCTTTTTTTGTCAACAGATAATGCCATTCTCTAATCAGTTGATTACTAAATAATGAGGCAAAAACAGATCTTGCCACAGGCTTTCCACACCTCTGTAGAAAGGCCTGCAAAATTATAGAGAAAAGAGATCAACAATTCAGGCTCAGATTCTCAAATGAATTTTCAAGAGATATGTGAAGCCGTTGAGACTGATGAGTGAAATGTACAGGCTTATGGCCTTGCCGCGGCAATACGGCGCATCGCAGGTAAGGACGGGTAGTGAGGCAACAGCTCCCGAGATACAGAGACTACGGTTAAGGAAACCAAAACTTCCAAAACTTCCGTTTATTTAGCATAGAGAGAGAGCATTACATACATATTCTGACAATTTGGAAGAGGAAATACCTTTTTCTATAACAACAAAATATAGACAATGTCGTCCACAACGGGAAGACAAGTCCTTGGATAGCACAGAGTATTGGAAAGTCCTTGTAGACGATGACGTTGATGAGTGCTTTTAGGAAGTTAAACGATGTCAAATCCCTCCGGATGAAGACAGTAATGAGTTCCTGAAGAAAACGCCGTTGACAGAACTTTAGGAAAGGAGCGAAGATGAATCCTTGTCGAAGAGACACCACGACACCGCTTATTCTTGTTATCCACCTATTCCTTCCGATCGCCACTTGTTCTTCTTGGACCGACACCCTTTCTTGTTGGAGTGCCCCCCGTTAAATTCTCACGGGCGTTTTTATATCGTCTTCGGTGTCTTAACCTTTTGCTTCGGTTTCGTATGACACAGAGACATTACGATAAACAATTGTCTTTACCCGACACCTGTGTTTATACTTACAATTGATTTAACGACGTTGGGGACAAGAGTCCATGGTTGAACGATATGATACATTATCGCATGTCACCTTTAATATCTTCTCTCTCTCTCCCCTCCAAATTCCTCTCTCCATCTTTTTTTCTATTATTTATTTGATTATTTTAATTGCACAAAAAAAAAAATCTAGGAACAAGGAGACACACACTACATTCAACTCGCATTCTTGACCCTCACAGATAGGACCATAATTGAACTTGAATCCTCTGAATAGAAAACTAAAGTATTTCTATGTGGGTATCCAATCAACATTCTATATTGAAATATATAATAAAAAGTTCTTATTTTGCACGTTCTCTACTTGTGTGATCATTTCTAGGAATCATGTATTGCATAATTAGGTGAATAACTTAAATTTTATTAGTACAATTTTCTTAAAAGAATGCAGGAAGAAAATTCCATATATTTTAATAAGAAATTATATTACTAAATTATATAACAAGTAATTATATTACTTGTTATATTATATCTGACACTGTGCTGTAAAGTTTTATAGCTCTCTATTGAATAAAACAGATGCATTCAATTGATATTATGTTAATTTTTGATTTAAATATATTATATAAAAAATGTTCTACAGAATGTAATCATACTAATTATTTATATGAATACATGTATGCTCCTCTAATAACAAACATTCATACTAACGAATATGAAATTTCATTTTCAAATTTCAAGAAATTTTAAAAACTTCAAGAATTTTAAATATTACAATAGCAGAATGTTCTAGCAACCAATATAATGTAAAATTATGGTTAGTTAACATGATATGGCAGTATTTCAAGATAGTGGCAATTATATCAAAAAACTCTCACTTTATAATTGGAACTTTACATTCAAATCTGTGAAATAAGAAACTTTTAACTGGTCCAATTCTAAAATATAGTACAAAATATAATATATAAAATTATTTCAGTATTTTTGGAGGTAAAATAATAGCAGTATATGAGTTATGAACAAAACTTACTGTATGTGTAAATTAAGTTTGTATTTCGAGGAATGTATGTATTAATAAATATGCCTGTTAAAAATGATGGATAAAATTTAAAAAATTTAAATTTTTGATAGAACATTCATTCTCTTTGAAATAAGAATAAAACAATCTATATACTGTATATTCAAATATATTATTAAATGAAATATGTAAAAATCTTTCAATACAGTACAATGTAAAATTTAATTCTGTTTTTACATGATAGATATATTCCCAAAGAATGTGTAAAAAATAAACTGTATCTATGGGAAAATAGAAGATTGGTTCAGAACTAAAAAAACATCAAAAATAATACAATAAACCATATGAAAAATTATATTAGAATCTTATTATTTCTATGTGGTTTTGATATTTTTTATTTCATAAAGATTGCACGAGTATAAAAATGTATTATATAAAGTAAATTATCATTTGAAAAGAAACATAACATACAATTTTACATTAGCAACATATATATGAAAATAGTATCAGTAGAAAGATGATCCCATCAAAAAAACATTTCATGTAAAAAAATGTAGCCAAGTCTAGTGCCCTTATTTACTCTGATACTTTTATTCACAAATCACTCCAAGTCATTGTATCTTTAGTTAAAGAATATTTTGTGACTTGGCAAGTACGCAGCATAAGGAAGTTACAACTCACAGCCTTACAACTTTACAATGTTACGTAAAATATTAAATATACTTTATAAATAAATACTTGTTTACTTCCTATGTAAATACTGTATTATCTTATGCAATAGTTTACTAATAAACGTGAACATTAAAATGTAAGCAACAGCCGTCACATACATCTGCAGACCTTAGACCTAATTAATCTTAAAGTTAAGGTTGTGGTTGTAAGGTTGTAACTTCCTTATGCTGCGTAATTGCCAAGTCACAAAATGTTCTTTAACAAAAGATACAATGACTTGCAGCGATTTGTGAATAAAAATGTCAGAGTAAATAAGGGCGCTAGACTTGGCTCTCACCATATCTCACAACTTTTTACGGATAAAGAGGCACGAGACATGGCTACATTTTTTACATGAAATGTTTTTTGATGGGATTTCTAATTTCTAATTGTAGCTGATATACAGTACAAGTGCAAACTAATATACAGTACAATACAGAAAAATATCGAGAAATAATTTCTCAATATTCTACTGTACAATCCTTTTCTGATTTTATCCCTATTATAAATTTTGAGTGCGTTTTGTATTCCTATATTGAACTTCCCAGAAACCAATCTGAATTTATATCTTTGGAAGTTTTTCAATTTTAGTATCTATGCGTATGTTTCCAATCATCATATATTCGGATAGAAATTCTGAAAAATTTACAAAAATTTAATCATGAAATGGACCTGATAAATATGCTTTCTGAGAAGCATAGCGCTTAATGTATTCGGAGATATATCTCGAAAAGAATATCAAAGTGGAAAGATTAAATATGGATATCAATTAATACAGAAAAAAATAAGAGAGAGAAAATAAGTTCTCAAGAAAAGATGACCTTTAAATTCTCAGGTTGTAAATAATAGATATTAATTTTTATAAATATAGTTCATACCTTGGAATTAATTTTCGTAATTAAGAACATACTGTATGTGGAAATTCGCACTGAGATTTCTTATATATTTAAAAAAGAATACAGTCGACTTTCTTCCAGCTAAAAAAAAAAAACATTTCAATGATGATTGGCAGGCAGATTTCCACTTCTGTATTTCTTTCTATGCAATATGCAGCAGCAGAATGGTGTGTGTAATTCGAAAGAGTCGCTATCAGAATAATTCTGTCGCTATTCAACTTTTCACATCTAGAATGTAATGCCATCTGTTGTGATAAACTGATCTTGTATTTTGCATATTTTTCGCGATATAAGTGTTTAAAAATTCTGAGTAATCGGTACAAGAAAATTAGTAAATTGACAGAATAATATATATTATACGATATTTAAAAATTATTCACCAGTTACAACTGTTATGCTATGCAACAGTTATATATTATTCCACAATTTATTCAAAATAATATTTTTAATCGATAAATTAATATTCAATTACTCTATGCGTTTTTGTTTCGATCTCTTATGCGTAATTTATAAATTTTGTATCTTATTTACAATTCTAAATATAATTGAATAATTATTTTGTAAAACGTTTTGCATTTGCTACTTTCGCTTTACGTTTAACGATTTTTCGTCTTGTCCTTCAAGTGTTCTTACAGGATCAATATTTTCACTTCATCAATAAAGATACAATAAGCTACATAAAATATATTACATAAACTTTTCAAAGGCGGTACATCTAATGAATTCCTAATTGGGGGTGATGCAGATTTGAATCTATGATTTATAACATTTTAGAAACCTTATATAATCATTGAAGCACCCCTTCATAAAAAAATTCTGAATGTAGTGTAACGAATTTCAAATATTTTTTGAAAATGTATAATAAATATTTTTTTCCTTCTAATATTAAAATTGAAGGCTAAACAATATCTTATATATATAAAAATTAATCAGATATATAGTTTCTTATTTTAACCAGCAGAGAAGAGGATAGAGAAATAAAATATTACATAATTTCAGAGTGAATCCGTAACTTGCTTTCACTTGCTTATATAGAAAAATGATTAAAAAATTGCTAAGATAATAGTGTGATTACATTTGGTAATCACACTATTATTTATCGAAACAAGTAATAATAATAAAAATAATTTATAACAATTAACAAAAATAAAAATAAGTTATAACAATTATATTAATTTATGCTTGGGAATGGATCGCGATAAATTCTCCTTAAGGGGACCTGGGGCATATTGGATAATTCATTGGGAGTTTGGAGTCATCGAAAGGATAACAATCCCTGATATAAGAGTAATGGCTAATATTAGTTGCAAAAATTAATAAAAATCTGTTATTTTCTATTATGAAGCTGTGATTTATAAAATTGTATTTTGTAAATTTACAATGAGAATCGAAAATTTATTTAAAAATATATGCTTTCCGTAAATCGATAAATAACGATTCGTGAAGTTAAATTTTATAACTGGTAAAAAACAGCAAGATTGCCGATTCATATTGAATAAAGTACAATTTTCGGCCGGAATGGCCACGTGGAAACGCTACGGTTTACCATTCTCCACGATCCTGGTTCGAGTCTCGGGTCCCACCACTTGAATATTTTACCAGTACTCTGGATCCGGCCCGTCGATCTCCTTTCTTCGTAATTCAACTGACTCATCCGCAGGGTGGTATCCGATGGGAAGGCCTGTTTCGCCCCGCTGAGTAGAAAGTGACGTCATCTGTTGAGAAAACAAGTAAAGTCTAATTCATTCAAATTACTTTTTTATTTAATTAAATTTCTCTTTAAGAATTCGAATTATTTCTTATATTTTAATAAAATGTCATAAAAAGATTTATGTAATATCTATTTAATTTCATGAAATAAGTAGTTAGGAAAATTAGAATCAATTGGAACATCATTACCCATCTGATCATCATATTTATTGATACATGCAGATAATTTACTATACATTAAAATCATGTCAATATCGTATTTTTTATTCGCAACATATAGATTATTTGTCAAAATTTTCGTTATTTTATGGCAATTTACTGTAAGAGCTG
>WUQG02444462.1:0-13348 GCA_011317285.2 Androctonus mauritanicus
TAATTACGGCATTTCTATTAGATAAATAGGTAAAGATCCACCGACCAAAATAAGAATTAACACCATAGACATTTAGTCATCTATCTGGCCAAATTGAGAGATTTAAAGAATCCAAAGCGGAGGACATATCTAGATAAACAAGGTAAATATCTAGTTAGAAGATCCAGGCAAAATGGTCACACAGAATACTAAAAGTCTGTTTTTGGGGCCTTATTTACTCGGTTAACCGGAGTAAATAAATGACAACGGAGCGTTAATTACTGGCCGTAAGATCGAATAGGCGGAGAGAAAAACCGATGTCTACTTTATTGGGCCATTTAGAATGGGTAGGCGCTACGGCCTCCGACTTCCTAGCCAATCGAATCGTCTCTTAAGCCCGACTAATCGGGGTAGCTTTAAAACATCGAATACGGCACCGCGATACATTATTCCCAAATCTTTATTATCGATGTGGGAGAAATGTAGTTTTCATTATAATAGTATAACTTTCGTTTCGATAACTCTCGGTATTTTTAACAGGCGTTAATAAACTCGGACCGAGTTTGATAACGCCTGTTAAAAATACCGAGAGTAATCGAAACGAAAGTTATTTGATAATCGGCAAATTTATTGAAAGTTAACGAAAAGGCTTTTAATTTCGCTGGTCCGACTCTTCAGCCTCCAATTCGAAATATTCCACTTTTCGAATCGGTCCCATTCCAGCGCCTAGTCGGATGCGTTGGGTCGGACGCCGCTCTAACCACCACCTAAATACGTAACTAGTTGTATAAGTTGGCACGCCACCTACCGTAGGAGTTTACCAGTCCACGGTACAGGAGGAAAAGAGCTCGATGTTAATACGGCCAGTAATGGCACGGTTTTCCGGGGTTTCGGCCTTAATAAGCCGCTAAATTGGTTTCGGTACCGGCCTACGGTCGTACATCGATATTAGCGCGTAAACGCTGGCGTAGAATCGATGTTTTAGGACGGTTGCCCCTATTTTCGGCGCGTCATTCTCGGTTATTCGATGGTAACGTACAGGAGCGTTTTTTTCGTTCCCCTCCCATTATTTAGGCCGCCTCGAACGGCCCGTTTTTGAAACGATGGTAACTATACCTAACGATATAAATGGACTATACCCAACCGTCGGCATAAATAATTTGGACCGAGATAACCCGAATTGAGCGTAAGCTAGCCAAAAGTAATTTTTAACGGTGGGGATAGGAGAATAATCAACTAGGTATCCGAGTCCGTACGGCGGAAAAGCATTTTATAGTAAACGAAAACTAATCCCGACGCGTGTAGTGGAGTAGCTGGTGGCCTGGCCCTCATAATTGGGAGCGGTGCCGCATCTAAGCCGCTCGCCTCCGATGGGGCCCGCCTCCAGGCGAGAATAATGGTTTAAATCTACTACCACACCCTAGTCTTCCGACGTCTAACTTTATAGATCCACAAAAAGAAGAATTTTTCTCGGATAAATGGAATGCCAACCAATCGATTTTATCTGGTCTCTCCAACAGGCGGGAAAAATTTTCCTGTTTACACTAACACTACTTTGATAGATTCCAGTGTATTCTTAACTAATATTCTGAAGAGTACCCAAATAAATTAATCTTTTTTTAATTAGAATTAAGTAGGCCAATGATGCCAGAAAATATCGAAAAAACTTTCGCAGTTTAAACGAATAATAGAAGATTATATATTAGTGGATGTTGGATTTACCACCGAAGTAGACGAAACAGGCATTTTTACCGGTAAATATCGGCCACGGGAAACGGGTTATAAGTGGAATCGGCAGAATAACCGACCAGTATCGAAAAGAATAATTTTTTTAAAATTAAAACAATGTTAGGAAATCCGACCAGTTAATTCTGTTCTTAGCAGGAATTTTATTCCAGATTATTATTAATAATCGACGAAGCCAATGGCCGTAGTTAATCATCATTCGAAAACTTCGTACATCTCGATTTTTCCTGGATAAATACGCGGAGAATTTAGAAACGTTTGGGGCACTTAAAAAATATTCCAAAAATCTGCTCAAAATATAATTCATCAGATAAATAGTTTTATTATTCTTCTTCTTAAGAGACGATGAATCTATTATATTTTGCACCCTGTTTGACAAAATCTTCGATGTTTTTCGAGTTCCTTTCAATCTTCTTAAATAAGTACTAATTTAATCTTTTTGTGCATTCCATATGTCCATTTAATCTGTCCAAAACGAAAATCTCCGGATGACGACACCTATATCATAATTATATTATTTTACCACTACCTTTGTCATTTGTCGAAAGACAAAGGTAGTGCAACGTTCTGTCAAACCGAGTGCTTAGGATACGAGTAAATTTTTTATTGATAAACGTTATTTATTTTATTTATACACACAAGCCACATTTTGAGGGGCCGGTGAGAAATATCCAAGGGGGCCCGCACCAACTTAATCCGGCACGATTGGGAGCGTCGATCGAATCGGCCCAAAACGTGTTCCAGCCGTAATTGAGAGTGCCAGGAACCAGTAGCGCTGTAACCACGGCGCGGTGGCAACGCGGTTACAGCGCTACTGGCGTCCATGGGTGACCGAAGAACAGGCGGGCAAACAAAAAAAAGCGCACGGGAAAAAAGAACGGACAGTAACCAGTGGTGGACGACACCGTCAGACGGTATCGTCCCCGAGTGCCCGTAGCCTAGATGGCGTCGCTAACCTAATTTCCACACCAGGCTAATCCGACCGACCGGCAGGGTAGAGTTAAAAATGCCGACGGCGGGAGGTGCATGAAGTTGTGGCTGCGGCCAATAGGGATGGGAAAAGAGCCCCACACAATCGACCGGGCCATTATTTAAGCCGGGTATGGTCATTGGCGGTCCTTAACACCGGGTCCGGCTTTCATCGACCGAAACAGATTTTCCTTCTCCAGAGGTTAAGGACTAACGGGCCGTGACCGAAAGACGCGCCTGGTTGCTTCCATCGGCCGTCGGTCCGAAAAATATTCCTACTAGTCGGTAGCCAACTTTCTACGCCCTCTTTTTCCCAAGTCGGCTAATGGCCACAGCGATCTCCGGCACCTGGCTGGCAGAAACTTTTCTTCCCGCCACCTTTTTAAACACGAGTTTTTGTAAACCGTGGTTTCTGGCGGACATTTTTTTAATGGCAGATCCTAATCGATTTAAAAGTTGGCGGCAGATGGCGTAGTATACTCGACCCGGGGTCCGAGGGAAAGTATACCGGAAAACCCGTCTTTGGGCCAAATTTGGAAAGGAAAACGAGTTTTCTGGCGGTTAAAAATCGAAGCTGTCGTCTCCGACATTTTCGGAGGTAGACGCGGAGTGGCGTTTGGGTTGGGTGTCGACAGCCACCAGTTAAGGAACGAAAGACGGCCAAGCGTAAAGCGTGGTGGATGATGTGGAGGAGAACCGGTTGGCGGGCCGTGACCCGTCTAACCATTCTTTACCACCGTCCCGGAAGCGCCGTCCGTCGGCCGAAATCCGTCTCCGAGACGATCTTTCCGCCATCCTATCCGTCCGGTTACTTTTCCCGGTTGGCGGAGACGGTCGTTTATCCCCATTGGATGCTCCGGTCGAGAACAAAGACTTAACGTGGAGAGCGCTTTCCTGGTCGGCGATAATTGCCCCGATTCTGTTGGCTGGATGTGGGTTAATAACCGCAGCGGGTCCCGACATCCCATTCCAATCGCTTGTGTCTATTGTTTGACCAACTACTCGGTTGGCTAAGAGGATGGAATTGTCCTGGTTAGCCCATTAGTTGCAGCCATAAAAGTAAATAAACCGTCTCAATTTCGCTGCACGCTAATATTCTTCTATGGTCTATCTTAATTCGCCTATTGTTCGTCATCCGGCTATTCTTCGCTCCACCTATGGCTGCAGGTTTTTCTCCTCTATCCCCTACTACTACTACTACGTATCGGAATATTCTCGAGACGCCCACGTTATCATCCGCCACTAGTTTACCCCTTCTGGTCCGACTACCGCTCGGTTATGATGATGTAGGTTACCTTTCTACCGCTACTTAGTTTGGCCCGAGCGGTTTGTAACCGGACTCGGCCATCTTTTCGGCTTCGACTCGTAGCCGTTCACTTCGGTCTCACCACGGCCGCCATCCGTATCGGGCCGGTTAAACTATTTTTTTCGCTGCCTACCGGGAAGGATATCTTCGGCCCGGTACAAAGCGGGGGCTGTAAATCGTCTTTTCTGGCAGAAATTCTTTTCCTTACACGCGCGGAGCAAAAAATTCGTTTGGTACGCGATAATTGGATGGGAAGACACGCAAACGTTTCTTTTGGCCCATCTTGAAGGTGAACCAGTCGTCGGTGGGTGGAAAGACGAGTTTATTCCCATCTGGCCGGTACCGATGATGTCACGCGTCCCAACGGGTCTCCGGTTAGTACCGATCGAAATTCCGATAACGACCCGTCATAAAATTTAAATGACCAACGAAAGTGATGATGGTGGACGGACCGGGCCGTCAGGCTAGATCGTGCCTCCATCCCACCAAAAAATTAAGAAAAAAGATGCCCCGGGTGGTTTTTTGACCCAATTGTTTTTACGTATTCCGATTCCGCCTATCGACATCTTTCGGATATAGTAAACCAGCCTCTTACTAAATATACCTATTATTATATAACCAGCCATTTCCCTGGCCCGTGCCGGATATCTCAGGCCTGAATTAACGCGTACGCCAATCCCGTGGTAGTTACGGCCGGAAGTAGATCCCATTATTCCCACCCGTGTCTAAAAACCCATGTCGTATATATCGTCCCTATCGGAACGGAGTGGCCGAATACCAGCCTACTAAACGACGACACCTTGCCGGCGTCCATTTTTTGGAAGCAACAGGTGTCGGTCTTTAATTACCCGAAAAGGATAAATTTACCTGATAAATTTCGTATCCGTCTGGTCGATTACACTTATTTTTTAGCCGCTAATCCCCACACGACTGATGGCGGTGTTGGCCAGGAATTTTTGTCACCGCTGCCGTTTGACATAACTATTGAATATCCGAAGACACTGTTCCGTAATAAAATCCACCACTACACCGATATCCATGCTGTGGACACAGGAAGTGCATCCCGACCATACCAGCCGTCAGAGTCCGACTGTAACGAGTGGTGAACCGGGACTGGTTTTCCAAAAACCAGTCCGACAACTTCTATTCAGTGTTCCGTTTGTTCACCTGACCCCGAGTTGGTGGTTGTTTCCTGTCTACCGAACGGCAAATAGAACGACAGGGGCGAAAGTGGATCAGAACGACACAATCTGCCACACGTCACTCGGCCTGGCCAGTCCATGTTTTTTACTTACCGTCTCGGTTAATCTTTGTTATGGACACCCTACACATCTGTCCCTTACTGGCGCCATCTAGTGTCGGATTTAGTCATTCTTACCACTATCGTTCTCTGTCGGCCCAGCGCCAACGTAAATCATTTTACCTAGCTGGTCTACCGAATCTTATTCGGAATTTCCTCGTCTGCTCCACTAATTACAAATATAAAATTTAATCTGTCGGCGCAAAATACTTGACTAATTTTTTATACCATTAACAAATCGGAACTTGGACGGAGCTGGTCAGAATGGTATTGTTAACCTGTCTTAATTATAACTACACTCCAAATTGTTACTAGCGTTACACGTCAATCGCTATTAAATAGCAAATTCTTGGTAGCCAGAATCCTTTAAGTTTTCTATAGGAAACAATTCGTCTTGCCAACCCATTGGTTCTTATAGCGAAATATTAAATATGAATGTCCGTAACTTCTACAAGTTTTCGCCGTCGTGATAAATTTAAACATTTTCTACTCGTTTCCAAATGATTTAATAATTATAAGCGATAAATTCTCTAATATATCGCTGCTAATTTCTTGCGTATCAGCATCAAAAACCTACATCCAACATCCATCGTTCTATTCAACCGGAATACACAGAACAGAATGACGTATGCTATAGGCTTTTGATGCCGATATATGCAAAATAGGAACTCGTCTTAATTCAGAATTTCGATTTAAGTGAGTGAAATGTTTGAGAACTGCAAACATAATGAATAAACCAGATCAATAGCTTTTATAAAATTATTTTGATATCTGAATAATTCAAATAATGGTGGTGGTGATAACAAACACAAGAAAACTTGCAGCTTTGTCTAATTTTATTTTTTTTTACTGTCTACTTATGGGAATTGAGTAAGGAACAAGGCATAACAGAATGAAAAGAAGACTTCTACACACACCCACTCACACACATGAAGGTATAAAGTGAAACTGAAAAAACACCACTTTTGACAATAAAGAAAAAATTTAAAATTAAAAGTGATGTGCAGGAAATGGTAAGAAAGATAGGGCTAAACACTGGCCAACTTAGGGTTAGAGGTACTACATAGAGCTGCTGATTAATACAGAAATATACTCCTTTATACATTAAAATACAGGCAACATGAACGATATCATACATTATTTGGCATTTTGTATCAATGATTTATCAGATATATAAAACTGAAAGTTAAGGGTAACTGATCTTAGAATTTTGTCAATTTTTTTTAACAGCAAAAATTAATTTTTGACTTTGTTACAATTTTTACAAGACCAAACAATTTTTTACAAATTAGTGTAAAAATATTAATTGATTAGCTGCCTCATTTCAAATAATATTCATCAAGAATTTTTAAATTGCACAATAAAAGTGTTGTATAATTACACATTTTTCCTTGGTGAATTTTTATCTTTTGGATTTTACTAGTCATTTTTTAAATTCCAAATTCAACATGATTTCAAAAACTTTTGAAAATAATTTTCTTAACACAGTTACCCTTGTGTGAATTGAAGAAAATGGTTGCCGGTATCGTAATTTTTACCTCTTTGGGTCTTGCAGATGCTTCGAGTATGATTGATGGAACTGAAGTATATCTTAGGCAAGTAGATGTTGCAAACCTGCACCTGGAAAAGGCACTTCCACAAAACAGTACATTCCCCTGAGGAATGAACTGGAGATATGGGGTATAAACAGACCTGCTGTCTCTCCTGTTCTTCGACAACAACTTGCCCACGTGGTATAAGCACCTGCATGCCTTAGGAAGGCCGAAACAACTTAAGTGCCCTGTCTCCCACCTCTGAACACAGCCATGGGGCTGACTCAAAGAATAGAAGTTAAAGGAATCATCATCACATTGGCTAGAGTAAAAAAGCTGATTTTTATCCTGGAGTTACAGAAAGGTGTGAAGGATGGAGCACATGCACACACACTCTCGCTCTCTTGTCTTTAAACACTAGTGGCACTGCCCCTCCTGTGGCAGTCGTGACAGCCAACTGGTGCCTCACAGCACACAACAGATGGTATTTTATGGCATTGACGTCCAGTCATTGAAACAATCTGAAAAGAGAGGAGAGACAGATTTTTAAAAAGTTTTAAAATAAATCAATCAGGCAATCTTTCGTAAACATCCAAAGAATATTACCATGAAGATGCTGCACTCTTCAGTTTTCTAATTTCTTTTGTTGCCCAAGTGGCTAAAGTTTTTGTTTTTGCAATTTTCGAACGCCTTCCTTTCGTTAACAGATCATTAATCAAGTCATTATCCAGAAGTTGGAGCATGTTTGAACCAAATGCTGAACATAAATCACTGTAATACATATAATTTGATTATTACGTTTAAAATACGTATTTATTTGTATGCATGCATGTATATATAAATTTGTTATTACATTTATTACTATTAAAAAATTGCATACCCAATGAGACCTGCACATGCTGCAATATTTGTATCAGAATGATCAGGATCCTGAGCAATATGAGTAATAAATTGAACTACATATGGAACATGAGGCTGGACAAGCTGTACATCAGCTGAAAATTAATTTTATCTATATCAAATGTCTTTTGATAGATTCAAACAGAAATTTTGTTATGATGTTCTGACTTACGAGTAGGAGTGTTTTGATCTCCTTTAAGTCCTTGAACTATTCCTGTATATGCTTCTAAACATCCTTCTCTGAGATCATTTAGATAGTCAATCATGTCATAGTCAGACTGAAACAGAAATTTACATTAGTATTTTAATTACAGATTATATTTACAAGTACATTTTGCTGTTACTTAAATATTACCTTGTCAACTTGAGCTTGAGAAGCTTGCATTAGTGTCTGCAGCACAATGTCTAAATATTTCTTAAATTCTGTTCCAATAGCTAAGGCAATATCTCCAAAAACAGAAAGGATTTGAGGTTTAACTGAACGATGCACACTATTATTCTGTAATAAATGCATGTCATCATTTAAAACCTTACAATCACCTGGAAAGTGGCAAAATTTGGGAAGTGAAACTCACTCCTAAATTTTCTAAGAGCATGGTCATTACATCATCACAATATGGTAATACCACAGGTCCCAATGCCCTGCAGATATCTCCAGTAAGTCCAACAGCAGCAGTGCATACCTGAATTAGTTTTAATGAAAGATTACTATCTAGTTATTAGAAATCAATTTTAAATCTATTAGTTAAATCTGCAAACTACTCACTTGATATTCAGCATGATTTTTCAGTCCTAGAGCCAAAAATGGCCTAAATGCATCCATATATTTTAGGAACTTTTCACCAAGTACTGCAAATCAAAGATCAAATATATGCACTAGAACTTCAATAATTTTTAATTGAGAAATTTTTAAAAAGATAAATCGTTTATTTACAGGGATTGCTTTAAAAAATATCATTCAAATGAACAAATACAAAAAGAACCATAAATCAAAGTTATGGTTCTTTTTAATTTTCATTTCAAAAATAAGACTGATTCATACTACAGGAAGTTCTCGACTTTACAGATTAATTTGTTACTGGAGTGAGCTATAAGTAAGAAATCTTAATCAAAGAATCAATTTCCTATAGACAATGTTAAAATCAGAGGTCCTATTCTCAGCAATATAATTTGATCACAGTAAAATTAAAGGCCAACAAAATTAATAGTTTAGATACATAAATTATTATTTAATCGTAAAAAAAAATAAGATGTAATATTTAAAATAAAGCAAATTATAATATAGAAATAATTTATACCATATAAATGTTAATGATGAAGAATAAAAATTCTTTTATTGACAATTAAGTAAATGAGTTTTATATAGATGAATTACTAGCTTAGACACAATACAGGAACAGAAGTTGTTTAAATAACAAACTAGTAAAACCAGATTGCATGCTACTTTTGCTTCTTGGCTATCTTTTTAATTCTTCTGATTTCAAAGCAGATAAAAGGAATCTTTGTTATAAACCCGGTTGTACTGTATTATATAGGCATATACAGTGAACTCGCATCTTTACAAATTGTTGAGTTAATCCTGAAAAATGTCCCACAGAACTAATGTTAATTAATGCCATTCCCATTTATGAATTTTCGATTTTATGAACTTGTTTGAGGTACGAATTCAAGAGTCCACTGTACATGATTATAAATTCTTTTTTTTCAAATGTTTAGAATCAATTTATTGTAATTAATGTTCATATTTTTGATTTTTCAGATGTGAACAAACTCAAACCTGGGATCTTTTAAACTAAGAACTTCCTGTATATCAAGGATGACAAGTGACTATATTTTTGAAAAAACTTTCCCTTGCATGCCAATCCAAATTTCTTAAAAAAGCAGGAGGCTCTGCTATAGGGTTGTTCAGAAAGTAATTTTTTTTTTTTCCCACGAGTGGTGTTAGTTGTATTTTTAACCTGCCAATTTCATTCTAAACCATATTGTCATTATACATTTTAATAGATGACATTTCAAGATTTATAAAAAAAATTGATTTTATGCAATTTTTTTTTGATGTATCAAAAATGGAAAACAAAAAGGAATATTTTTGGCATATTTTGCTTTTTTATTACTTGAAAAGGTAAGAGTACTGTTCAAGCAAGAAAAAAGTTATGTGAAGTGTATGGAGATGTGTGAAAAGAATGCCAGTACCAAAACTGGTTTGCAAAATTTTGTTCTGACAATTTCAATATTAAAGATGCATCATGTTCAGGAAAGCCAGTTGAAGTTGATGAAGACAAAATAAAGACATTAGCTGAAGCAAACTGCTGAATAACAACACAAGAAATTGCTTTGAGATTGAATTTGTCAAATTCGACCATTCATGACCATATGAAATGACTTGGATTTCATTTCAAAGCTCAATATTTGGGTTTCACATGTTCTCAAAGAAAGAGATTTGCTCCATCACATCAACATCTGTGATTTGCTGCTCAAAATGTTAAGAAAATGATCTGTTTCTGAAGTGAATCATAACTGGTGATGAAAAATGGATTGTTTACAACAATGTCGAACGCAAGAGATAATGGAGCAAAGAGATGAGCCAGCTCAAAGCATTTTGAAAACAAATGTTCATAAAAAAAGTGATGTTCTCTGTTTAGAATTTCAAGGGAATTATTATTTTTTCAACTTCTACCAGACAATTCCACAATTAATTCACAAGTGTCCTACCATCAATTGGACAAATTTAGTGATTCCATCAAACAGAGGAGGACAGAATTGATTAACAGAAAAGGTGTATGTTTCACCATGATAACACCCAACCTCATACAAGTTTAATGACTTGCCAGAAGCTGTTGCAGCTTGGATGGGATGTGTTATTGCACCCACATATTCACCAGATCTGGCACCTTCCAATTATTATTTTTCTGGTCTTTACAAAATTCTTTAAATGGTAAAACATTTAGTTCAAATGAGGATATCAAAAATCACTTGGTTCAGTTTTTTGCAAGCAAAGATCAAAAATTCTACGAGCATGGAATCATGACATTACCAAAAAGATGACAAAATGTGTTGAACCAAAATGGTCAATATATAATTGAATAAAATATTTAGATATTATTAAAAAATTGTTGTTCATTTTCATGGAAAAAAAAAAAACAAAATTACTGTCCAAACAATCCTATAGATTAGGGGGGGCATTAATTCCTCCTGATAAATTCCCTAAATAATCTGCAAAATATCTAAAAGATCCAGAATTATGGATAATACAAATTCAATTTTAAAAAAATAAATTGCATATGTTCAAATGCTCTATGATTTATTGAAAATAGAAGCAAGAAATTTATTTGCAATATTTGCAGTTTTAGGTTGATTCTAATTTGAAAGCCCTTTTTAGAAATTGTCAACTCCTTTTAAGACACACATTTCTTTCAAAGACGACAAACTTTGAAAGAATGTGACAAATCACTTCAACTTTTAAAAACAGCTTTTACAGATGATATTCTGAGTCAGACCACATATGATTCAAATACTTTTAAAGGCAGAATATCAAAGATGATAAAACAAAAATGTCATCCATGTTTTTGAAATTATCTGTTTCAATCATAACTGACTGTTAGAGAGATTATACAGGAAACAAGAAATTGTTCCAAGACATTTTTGACTAATATATTGGACACAAGATGTGTTACAGAAGAGTTTGTTCTTGTCTCTTAATAGAAGATCTGAAAGAGAACTAAGTGGCAATCTCTTATTGCTTTATTAAACTTAAGTGTTTTATTAAGCCTGGTTATTTTCTACTGCTTTTGTGCTGTTTTTTGGAACTTTTATAATAGAAGTGAAGCAGTATTAGTTTTTTGTTCTTAAAGTTAATCTCAGAAAAGCTTTTGGAAAGAACATATCAAACAGACTTTTTAGTTAACATCATAAAAAAAATTAAAGTTGGATTTACAGCTATATGTTAAAACAAAGTAATCAATCCTTGCAATGGGAACACCAAATTCTTTAAAACTGAAAAAAATTCAGATGATGAAATTGAATGCGAAAAAAGGCATGATCATGACATTTTCCTCATTCTCAAAGGACTATTCATCATGAATGAGCACAAACAAAAACAATAAATCAACATTTTTATCTTGAGGTTTTGAAATGGTTATGAGTCAGTGAGAAAGAAGCAATCTAAAAATTGGAAAAATGGATTATGGATGCTGCATCACAACAATACACCAGCTCATGCTTCCCTTCTCTGCCAAAAACTATTGAATCAGAAGAGTCACCTCATTCTTTCTGTCACTATAGACTCACTTGACTTGGCCCCATGGAACTTTGCATTTCCAAAACTGAAGAGCTCATTAAAAAAACATTGCTTTTAAATGATCAGAGAAAAACTTCAGAAACTTATCTGCAAATGTTGTCATATTTCAGATGATGTTTCATTCTGAATGTTATATCAAAATAATGATGTCATCACAATCATTTTAATCTATTCAAAATCATCATCACAATAAGTGAATCTATTGTGATGATGGTTTTGCAAAATAGTTTTAAATGTGATATGAAAGTTTTAAGATTCACTTACCATCACAGTGAATGAATCTTAAAACTTTCTATAGTAATGAATAATCCAGCAAAATTTGAACAAAAAATCTGAAGGAATGAATATCTGTTTCTCCATGATCCTGAAATATAGTAGGCCCTTATTTATCACTATCTCACTTAATATAGTTTTTGTATTATGTAATGAACAAAAACTAAAATACACTAACAACAACATAAACTAAACAAACAAACTAAAATATTAAAGATTTTAGAACAACAGAATGGAATAGAGTTCTATTTTCTTATATTTCCTGCAGAAGAGACAGTAAATATGTTGGAAACCTATAGTAGCAGTTATAAAAAACTAGATAACCATATTTTATATGAGCAATAACTCAAATATATAATATTGTCTATGAACAATTTATTACTATATTGTAATAAGACAATCAAATTGGATTTGCCAATGGAAATGCTTTGACTTTTCAAACAGAGGACCTGGGATTAAATTAGGATACCATCACTTAAAAAATTATACAAACATTATACAAAAATGTGCATACTAAAAGCTTGTTTATCACCTTCTAAAATCCAGTCAACTTCTCTTTCAGTGTAATCAACATGTGGATAGGGTTATTAGCAAATGATTGAGAAATGATATTAAGGACAATCACAAACACACTGTGAAATCTAGTATGTCTTATTAGAAAATAATTTTCTTTTTAAAAGCATAACTACTCTATAATATTTTTCAATCAAAGTATACTTTTCATTCATCTCATTTCATTACCGAACAATATAATAATGATTAGATGATAAAAGTTATCAAATAATATTAATTCTACTACCAGAAAGAAACCGAGGAACGTAAGCCGACTTCTAATACTATGCTTATGAATTTACTGATTTTAGTTAAAGTTGATTTTCAAAAACCTAACCCCAACATTATACAAAAATGTACTGTACTCCAATTTTGACCAAATTTGGCAATGTAATGCCTATGACTATGCGAAAATGTGTTACACTAGATTTGGAAGATCAATTCCAAATTTAAGATTTCTTCAGAAGAATCTCAGCCCAGCCACTGAACACCTC
>WUQG02444473.1:0-13347 GCA_011317285.2 Androctonus mauritanicus
TGCCTTTCTTAGCTCTTTGTCATAGATAAAAATGTCCAGGCTTATTGTACTCTAAGTCATATGCATTGATGGTCAAATGCCGTTTTAGTGCCATACTGCATACTGTGCAATTGTCAGCGCAGTGGTTTTTGTGCTGTCCCTATAGGTTAATTTGGAGTTTGCTTTAGTAAAACTAGTATGAGTGCTCAGCCCATGACATGCAATGTTAAATTACAATTCAAGAAAACTGTTTTTGTTCTTGATACAACCAGATAAAGTGCTACAATCACAATTTTCAACATGCACAAATGCAGCTAAATCTTCCTCAGAGATGTCAAATTATTAGTTTGTGATTTATTTGCAAATTATTATGGTAATTATGTTTTGGTTATCAAAAAATTAAAATAAATATTTTTTATTTGCTTATCTATTTTTTTATTTTGATGCCAAAATTTTTTTTATAAAAGGTGATGGTATGGAGAAATTTTGATATTCTTTGGGTGGGTACGTGGAACCCAAAAAGTTGAGAACTGCTATTCTATACTAGATTTGTTTGTGTTTATATTATTTTATTAGATTCCAAATCATATAATTATTATTTAATAATAATAAATATTAGTACTTCCAGCAATTTGCAGCACATTATATGGCATACATTCTTTTAAAATATATGATCTATTCAATTGCTTTAAAGTTAAAACTTTGTTTCTATATTATGTTTATGTAAACTGAGGGTGATTGTATAAGGTCAAAAACATTCTTCAGTGTTTAATAAATAATTTATATGTTACTAAAGAGTGCTTGTATTTATATACAATGTGGAAGAAAGTCTGTACCCCTCCAGATAACTTGATAACTATCATAGATTTCAAAAATCTGTTAATGCCAACAAATAGGAAGTCATGGTGGGCTATGGGCTACCTGATGGTGATCTTCAAATGAGCTGATTATGCAAATGAGGACAATTGTAAATCCTGTCTCATAAACAGTAAAAGACGGAAAAATTTCCAATTATAAACTTGTTCAGCATTCAGTTCAATTCACAATAAAAAAACTTCATTAAAATTGGATGAATAATTCATTCAAAAATGAAATACTTAGATCTATCAAACATCAGTTCCTTGAAATGCCCAAGATCATTTTGTCCATCAACAGCAATTGATGAGGCCACAACAACTTTCATTCTTGCATAATAACAATAGAGCAGTGGTCTCAAACTCAAATTGTGTGTAAGCTGAATGTGCAATTCAAAAGGAAATGAAGGGCCAAATATTTTTAAACAAAATTATAATAAAAGGAAAGTATTTTACTGATAATGCAGCATAGGCTGAGTACAGTATACTTTAAAACTTTACATTGTTATTTTATTAATGTTAAATTGTAATAATTTTCCAACTATAATATATATCTAATCAAATAACTAAAACATCTTCACGGACCATACAAAATTGCTTTGTGACCCACCAGTCTGAGACCACTGCAATAGAGGATCTTCAAGACTGCATCATTACTGTTTGTGGAGAGATTTCTACTGACACTTTATAGGTTGTGAGGAACTCCATCCAACATCATGCTCAACTGTACTTGGGTGCTTTGGTAAGACATTTTGAACACATTCTTGATTAGTTTTTGCCTGTTGATTAAGCTCTGTTTTTTCAATTTATTGATTTGGCTGTGCTACGTTTTGTGTTGATTTGTTACTTAGATGTCAGAAAGAAGTGTCAATTCTTTGCATGTGAATATGTTTTTGTTTTACTTTTGAGTGAACTATTCATCCAATTTTGATGAAGCTTTTTTCATTGTGTTCAGAAGTGATTACTGAATAAGTTTGTAATTGAAAATTTTTCCGTATCTTTTATGGTTTATGAGATAGGATTTGCATAATCAATTCATTTGAAGATCATCAATTCATTTGAAGATCATCATCAGGTAGCCCATAGCCCACCATGACTTCCTATTTGTTGGCATTAATAGATTTTTGAAATCTGTGATAGTTATCAAGTTATTTGGATAGGTACAGACTTTTCTTCCATCCTGTATATGGACATATAGTATGTAGATTTGTGACTGTTGTAATTGGATTTATGGTTGCTATGCACATGGATATTGCATTAATTATTATAGATTATGGTATATTTTTTAAAAAAGGTAACAAAGAAAAATAAAAAAATAGTAACTTGTATATTCTCTTAAATTCATTTCCAAAACTCTTTTTTAGCATTGAATCAACATATTATTGATAGAAATATGCAATAATTTTGTGATTTCAGACCTTAACACTTTTATAACACACTTCCTGGAATTTATTTCAAACAAATGCATTAATATTTATAACTTTATTAAAAATTTGAATATGTAGATTATTTGTAATATTTTTGTCATTTTTAAGATATTTATTTGAAATTGTAAAATATTTTGTTATCTATTCTTAGATGAAGCAGATTTCAAATTTTTCAAAATTTGGCCAGAAAAAGAATTTAATTGATTTGATTTTTCAATTTAATTTATTATTGAAATTTTAGGCTTCAAACTGATAAGTATTGTTAGATCATACTGATATTATTATTATAAGTTATATAAGGCTGAGGAAAATATTCTATAAGATCAAAAGCCTGTCTATGATAGATAAACTTTTTGTATTAATCATACTGTTTTATCTCCTACAAATTGTCTTTACTTAGAGAAGTTTGTCCTGTTAAAAGATTTTAATGCATACTCAGAAATAAAATCATTACACTTTGTATATTTTGTAATTATATATATGAATAAAATAAAATTATTTATTCAGATGTCAAAGACTCATTGAAGTTAATAATATGCTAAGAGAACAACTTGAAGTAGCTACTCAAGCAAATCAAGCTCTCACAGTTGATATACATCGTTTGACAGAAGAATGGCAACATACAAGGAAAGAATTAGATATAAGAGAAACAGAATGGAGAGAAGAAGAGCAGGTAACATAAATTAAATATTACATAAAATTAATAGTATAGAGTGAATATAATTTATTTCACTACATTAATAATTTCGAACTACTGTGCCACAGAAGTTTGAAAAAAGTCAAAAAGAAGTTAGGAAAAAATTAGACTAAACAATCGTTGAGTAAAATTTCAGGAATATTATAAATTTTTCATAAAAAATTGATATAAATGAAACAATAAAAATTTAATGAAAAAATTATTGATAAAATTAAAAAATTCATGCTCAATATTATTTTAAAAATAACACACTTTTAAACAAATCTTAATATTTAAATTTTAATAAAATCTCTCTTAAAAAATTGTGATATGCCTTGACAGTTTTATCACCTTGTTCAATTATTGTAAGTTGAAAATCATTGCACTACATTATAAATAAGGATTGTGATTTTTAGCATTATGAATTAGTAATTTATTATTTTGTATCATCTATCAGTTTCACATTTAACATTTTGATGCATTTTGTAGGAAAATTTATTTTATAGATTATTGTAGATACCTGGACCATGTGACAAACTATAATTGCATTAAATAATTTAAATCTCAAAAATTTAACACAAATTAACAAAATATCAGAAATTCAATAATTTTAACTATAATAAATGAAATCTATTGTCTAGTTATCCCAAATTTAAAAATAAAAAATTTAATTAACAAAATAAGGAATTTATGTTTCATTCATTATTAACAAGTAGATATATAATAAAATTACAAAAATCTTATATGTATTTTTAGTTGTTGGTTTGTGTATTTGTATATTTGTGTCAAGTAATCTTCTAAATGGTAAAAGCTATAACTGCCAAATTTAGCATGATCTCTGCAATTGTCTAACTTAAATAACTGACCTATTTAGTGATTTTTTTTTAATAACAATCACTAAGTAGACCAGTTATTTAAGTTGCACCAAGCCACAAATTCTATAGAATTTAGTAACTTATTCAATAGATGGCACTATATGTAATCTATGTCTTTTGGTTAAATTTAATTGTATTAGGCCATGATGATGTCATAAGATGGTTTTGATTCAGGTGACATAACATTGTGTGATGTCATGCATCATAGTCTAATACTCTGGTTAAATCTGCATAAAAAATTGAACACAAAAAGCCAAAATGATTCCAAATACTCTAATTAATAAATTACAGTAGATCCCTCTTATCCAATTTCATTTTAACTGGCCTCTGTTTTAATTGACTACATTTTTTCCAGCTATGAGTGAAAATAAAAATGAATGAAAAAAGAATAATACATTTGGAAGTGAAAAAAGTTTTTGAAATTGCAATAAAATATACTGAACATAAAAATAATTCATCTCCTGTTGATATAATTTTCATGAAAAATGGCATGATTTTGCTAAAAAAAAACAAATTTAAATAATAAAAAATGATATTACTGCTTTGGTTTAATAAATCTTTTTATACAACATTTATATATTTTTTAATTTAATTTACAACTTATAATGATATTTTATATACCAATTGGCCATAAAATAACTTGAGGTATTCAGAGCTCTCTAGTATGTCATATACTGGATAAAATGTAACAAAATATGGTGGGCGTACACAGTGGAACACATGGTTTTGATTTCGAAAGAAATCAAATTTAGTACCAAAAGTCGCCAACAGGGGGATTGTGGCACTGAAGAAGTGTAGAATGTGTGATTGCCAAATGAAAAGCATACTCAAGTTTTTGAACAATATATGCCAACATTTATTGTTAATTACACATAAGGTTTAATATGAGCACCATTCAGATGTTCCAAGAATTGCATGTGGCACACGACATCTTCCATGGCAGCAGGCAACATATTGGCATGGAAATATCGTGTGCTGCATGCAGTTCTTGGAACATCTGAATGATGCTCATATTAAACTTTATATGTAATTAACAATAAATGTTGGCATATATTGTTCAGATACTTGATGTGTGCTCTCTCATTTGGCAATTACATATTTCTTAATCACACATTCTACACTTTTTCAGTGCCACAATCCCCCTGTTGGTAACTTTTGATATTAAATTTGATATCTTTCGAAATCGAAGCCATGTTCCATTGTGTATATTTACCGGATTTTGTTTACATTTTGTCCAATACATGATGCACTAGAGAGCTCTGAACATCTCATGTTATTTTATGGCCACCTGATATATTTGTAGATTAACTGACCATTCATTTATCTAATCTAAAGTTCTGTCCCATAGAGCTTGATAAGAGGGAATCTATTGTATATGGCAGAATGATTTTATTCAAATTTGGGATCATCAAAAGAACCATGACATCATCATGATGTAACAAAATATATGACATCACATAAGCACATCAATGATATCATCACAACATAATATTGATAAATGATTTGGTAATTTTATACTTTAATAAATTCAAAAAGAACAAATAATTTCTACAAATTGTAATTCACTTAATATGATGATGATATAATATTTCAATAAACATGAGGTTTGAAATAACAAATGAAATCAATGCATGAAATATGATGCCATAACATTATATAAGTGCAATCACTATAGTCCATATAACATTGAAATTTTTGATTCAGAACTTTTGCTAAAAAATTATTTACATTGGTCCCAATTATGTGTGTATTTAATTTTCCCAGAATAAACAACTGAATTAAATTAGGATTTTTAGTTATTTAATTCAGAGATTTAAATAAATTTAATTTAATTATTAATTCAATAATTTTTATCAAATTAAACTAAATTATTATAATTTGGCAATGTTAATTTAATAAGTTATAAGTACAGTTGGATTATTAATGCTTTTGAATTTGTATATAATAAATAAATATCAATTCATGTTCTGTAATTACAATGCTTGTTTATTAAACAAATTTTTTTTGTACTTTTTATTGTAGTCTTTCAACAATTATTTCACAGAAGAACACAATAAATTGCTAGTCTTATGGAGACAACTACTTAAGTTTCGACATGAATTTGCAGAAATGAAAATGAGTACTGAACGGGATTTAACTACTTTAAAATCACACATATCATTTTCTGCAAATCATATGACAGGAGCTTGTTTGAATTTATTAGCTAATTCATCTATTTCTCAGGTAAACTTTTTGATAACATTATTAAACTTTAATTAGAGAAATAATTCTCTAATTAAAATATAATCTTAGAGAAATATATTTAATAATCTGTGTATAAAAATTTTCTGCTATAGCAGTATTGGTACTTCTATTACTACACTTATGGAATTAACATATAGCTTGAAATTATTTGTAATCTGACAAATAATCATAGATGATGGAAAATAATAAATTAAATATAAAAATCATCAAAGATTAAATAAATAAGATTTATTCATTATTTAAAAATAATCTAATGTATTTTTATTGGATTTTTAATATTATTTCTTGTTAAATATTGAAAATAGTTTAAAATATTAAATGAAAAGATAGGAATTGTGTGTTAATCTTAAATAAATCAGCTTTTTATATTAATACATATATATTTTATTTTTATTGTATAAATATAAATACACTTGATTCCCATGTTTGGTTCTAGAAACCTTGCGCACTTCAGATTTATATGAATAGAACATAAGAAGCTATACAAATGAATGAATTAGGTTTCAAGCTCAGCTAAAATGAGATTTATGGAATGTTTTTATATTGAAAAATTTTTTGTATAGATTGATGAATATCACTAATTTCAAATTCTGAAATCCAAAATATACCAAAATCCATAACTTTGCTTTCACAGTAATGAGGCTTTTGGGACTGACTCTGACTCAGTGTTTGTATCATGAAAGATGATGCAATAGTGCAGAAAATTTTGTTGCAGTAGTGCAACAAAATTTCATGATACATAATCATCCTTCAATAAATCTTCAGATATTGTCACTGCAATGTGTTTGTCTGAAATATTTTCTGTTGTATTATTTATATATCATTAAAATATCAAAAAAATATGATGATGAATTTTTCTCACTAATTCCATCATATTATGCATTCCAAAATCTAACAAAGTCCAAAATCCAAAACATTCTCAGTCCAAAATATTTTGGATTAGAGATACTCAACTCATATATTTATTTATAATTTTTATATTATATAAATATGTGTGTTGATTGTATGAAAACATTTTAAAACAATTTTCATATTTCATTATACAAAATAGAAATATATTATGAAATTAAGTTATGATTTTCATATTAGCACACACTCATAAAATTAATATAGATGAATAGAATTTCATAAGAATTCCAAAAAAAACTTGGATATCCACTTTGTAGACACCAAAAAACATTAATTAAAAGTATAGATTATTTGCTGGCTCTGTTATAATAGAATTGTGCTGAAAATATATATTTTATTACTTACAGCTTTTATTAATTTTGTTGAATGAGTGAAATATATGATAATTTGAAGCAAAATGAAGAATATACTTGAAGATTAAGAACAAAAGCACTTGGTTTACTAGAATATTTATACAAAACATGAGTAAAGTTTTACAATATAATATAAATAATACAATAGGATTGTTAAGTTTTATTTTTTAAGTTTGAAATTTAAATACAGATGCTCCTCTAATTATGAACATTTGTACTTACAATGAGAAATTTTATTTTCAAATTTCATGAAATTACAAAAATTCAAGAAATCACAAGCACTTTAAGCAAAACTTATTAATTTATAATTACAAAAATTCTTCAATAGTTTTAAGTAATATGATGGTAAAATGCTTTAGCAACAAATAACCAATTTCTAATTTTACATTATAACATATTTTAGCAATATTTCAAAATGATGACAATTACACCAAAAATTCCTCACTTTATATTTGAAACTTTCATTAAAATCTATGAAATAAGAAACTTTTAATTATTCCAATTGTGAAATATATTACAATATACAGTATATAAATTAATTCAGTACTTTTGGAGCCAAAATATTAGTAGTATCTGAATTATGAACAACCTGATTTATGAATAAAACTTACATACAAATTTATGTTCATAATTAGGGAGAGTCTGTATATACCAATATCAAATTACATATATTTTTTGAATTTTGTTGTGTCTATAAAGAAAATCTGAAGAATAAAAAATTGTTTTTATATAAATTCATTTAAATGGATTTCGTGCACATGGAATTTGAATATAAATACAATATAACTTAAATAAGTTATTTAATTTATAAAATACTATTTAAGGAGACAGATTTGATGAATATTGAACTTCAAAAAATTACTCAAGATTTTAAACAATTACAAATAAAATATGAATTGGAAAAGAATGAACATAAAGAAAAGTAAGATTCAATTATTTCATTATTTTTCAAATTATTGTTAATTTCATTTAATTAGTTTTTATAAAGAATTAAAAATTTGTGGTTTTTAAATAAATATTTTGCTATATATTAAAAACAGAATTAATGATCTTACTGCTCAAAGTGAGAAAATGAAAAATAATATTGATGAAAAAGAAAAGCTCATTAATAATTTAAGAGATAAAATTGATCAAATGGTATAAAATATTCTTTTTATATATTCAAAATTTTATTTTTTTTTTAACTTTTAAGTGAAAAAATTTATGCTCTTTAAAGATGAAAGATGAAGAAGAAAAAGAAAATAAAATAGAAAATAACAATATTCAATTAAAACATGAATTAAATACTTTGTATGCTGTCTTTAAAGATATTGCACAGATTATTATTGATGATGCATTTCATCAAAATTGGATTGATCATTTACAAGAACATTTAGAAAATAGGGGCCAATTTATTTTGAGGTAAAAAATTTTAATTTTTATTCTTTGAAATTTCTTTTCTGAATAAATATACTTTATTCAACAATGTTAATATGTCATTGAACTAGTTAAATATGAATATAATTAATTTAAAAAACTTATAATAGCAATTACATACAGATAATTTTATTGAGTTAATTCATTTCTGGAATGAACTTGTAAATTAAGAACTTATAATCCAAGAATGAATTTTTCATAGACATAATATTAAAAACAGATGTTCCATTTTCAAAAATGAAATTTGACCATAATAAAATTAAATAAAGACCAACAGAATCAATAATTTATGATCAAATCACAACTTATTTTATCTAAAGAAATGAAAAACATAGATTTCCATTAAGCAAAATATAATAATTCAAAATCAAGCAAATTATATTATTAATGAAATTATGTTATATAAATGTTAAAGAACTTTAAATATTCATCATTATTTAATATATATGAGTAGATGGTTTTTATATAGATGAATTACTCTCTTAGTTATAATCCAGGAATGAAAGTTATTTACAAGATGTACCAGCAAAACCATGATGGCCAGAGAGATATGACTACTGCTTCACTTTCATCTGCCATTTTGATTTTTCCTGTTTTATAGCAGAAGACAGACTTTCTGCTACAAATCCAATCATACAATATTGTAGAGTTGTGTATGTGGTTTGGATCTATTTGATTGAATTAATGTACTGTTGTGTATTTAGTGATGTTGCATGTTTGATGTGTGTATTAATTAATATAATTTGCCTCAGATGATTTTTAATTATAAGTTTAGTTAGTTTTTTTTTTTCTTTTTTTTCCTCTTTTGTTTATAATGAAAGACCTGAAAATTGACAGAGTTTGTCAATGGTCATTTTCATTGTTAATGCATTTGATGTAATTATTTTGAATAAACATATGTCTATGTCTGGGTCTATGTCTATGATGTATTTGGTAAGCACTGTGATTAATAAATGTAATTCACATGTATATGAATCCATATATGATAGCTATGGATTTGTATACATATGAATTACATTTATATATTAGGACACAATCTTATGTTACATATTTACTTTCTTATAATATATTAGCATTATTTATTTATTTTGGATTTCTTTGATTTTGTATTTTATAAATTTATTATCATATTGTATTTTGCTCAAACAGCTAAATATCAGCTAAATAATCCCAGCATTATAAATTAATTTATAATTCTATGGTGATTTATTTGATATTTGATAGTTGTTTGATTATTACTTCCTAGTATGTTTCTTTGCTTGACATATGTTATATTTTGCTGTAATGAAAAATAATAATGAGCAGTTGATAAATTCTATTATAAGGTATTTCTGATTTATAACCTGTCATCAAAATAGAATTTCATAATAAGTCAAGGACTGTTTACATATTTTTATGAAAATTTTAATTTTTGACCTTGATAGAAAACAATTAATGATATTAAGAAATCCAGAAAATCAGAAACTTCTTATATTAAAAATAATGGAGAATTTAATTAATTAAATAATTTTTTTATATTTAAATAAATTTTATGTGATTTTTATGGAACATTTTTTTTAACTAGTGTATGACTCAAAAGTTAAAATATATTTAATCCTGTATCTGGCAATTGTTTCTTTAATTAATTTGAAATATTAATCTAATAAATCTCTGTAATTGTCAATCATAATATAGATTTTTACATATTTCATAAAGATATTAATATTAACCAACCTTAATCATCATTATTTTATCAAGGACACAACTATGTTACATAATTACTTTCTTATGATTCTTATTTCAGAAATTTGCTAGAAAGAAAAGATCCTTCTACAACAATAAAATTTTATCCTCAAGTGGAAGTTCCTGATTCTCCCATTCTTGCAGAATCTATTTTGACTGCAATCAGAATTGGTCTTAGTCATTATCATCTGGAAGAAGAAGTTAGTAATTTTATAAAATATTTATTTTTTTAAGTGAAATTTATATGTTTTTACATTATATTATATTATTTTATATTTTTGTTAGAATCAGTTTGAATAATATATATTGTTTCAATAATTAATAAAGCTTGATCACAGTATTATCCAAAATTCAAAAATTTTAATATAATTGATTAGAGATGTACATTAAATTAGTGAATTCTCTTCTTTTATTTTTTTCAAATTTAAAACTAATTCTTACTAAAAAAATATATTATTAACATTAATTTATTATCTAAATAGAACTTTATTTAATAAACAGTTATTATACTTTCAAAATTTTTTAAATATTGAGATCAATTATATAAAATAAATAATAGAATGAAAGTAATTGGTTATTATATAAAAACAAAGTAATTTGGTCGAAAGAGAGATACGTATGAAGTTCTAAAAATTTAAACTTTTAAAATTTTTTAAATTTAAGTTTTTCTATAGTATCAAATAACTGGAGAAGTTGGGAAATTATTTTTCCTGGATAATCAAATTCCCAAATAATTTGCAAAATAATAAAATCTTAGAATTATGAACAATATATATACAGGATGGCCATAATTAAAGAGGAGGTGTTTAGAGCTCAATAGCCAAGAATCTGTTGGGCTAAATTCAGCCAAATTTGGTGTACATACTAATATAGCCTATAGAAAATTATCTTCTATATGTTATATAGGCACTGAAGCTAATTTTTTACTGAAATTACTTTTCGTAATAAAGTTTATATTTATATTCTACTGCTGTTTTGTGCTGTTTTAAGAAATGTTTATTTTTTTACACTTAAATCACTAACAATATGATATGAATATAATAAATGTATTGTGAATGTCAGTCAAACACTGTGAAGATTATCAAAATTGAACAACAAAATATTACTTTTTTCCAGTTTTCTGCTTAATTTTCATTAAAATTCTAAAAGTTTGCATTAAAACAGATTTGAAAAATATTTATTTCATAAAAGAAATGAAAATATCAATTTTATCATTAGAATGATAAAATCTGAAAGAATGAATACTAGATGTAGAATGTTAATTATTTATAATTAATAATATTTTCATTTTTACCATAATTATAATTAATTTATTATTAATAATTATTCTATACTAATTTTATAAAGTACAGAAAATCCCCAACTTATATAGATCTGATATACATAGATCCATACTTATATAAGATTTCCTGACTAAAAACAAAAATATGCTGATAATCATATGAATCAAGTGCTTATTAGATAGAAAATAGTTTATTTATTATAGATTACAAGAACTGAAACATTTTTGGCTTAAAAAAGCCATTGTCAGCAGTTGCAATTTAAATTCCATTCTAAATGCTGGATTTGGTTAGAAACCACTTAATGCTGCTCCATTTAATGCTGTTTCAATATAATATGTTTTGTTTTTTTCAAATTCTATATTTTTTTTATTGATTCAATTTGGTACACTTTTCAAATCATTATCCTCACATAAATCTGAAATTGCACAAATTTATTGCTTTGATACTCCTATGCCATCTTGCAATGCATTTGATATCAGTACAGTGCAGTATATATGAAAGTCTGCTGTGGTCACAGTTCATATTTATGATTGGTCATCAATGTTATTGTACAATAATAAAAATAACAATTATCCTATTTTAGTTTTAATCTAAATTCTCCCACTTTGAACTATAGATGGATACGGTCAAGGTGACTTACTCTGCCACTTTGAACTATAGTTCCTTAAAGTTGGAATGTTTTTCTTTCATTGATATTTTGATTTCATGAATGATTTATGAATACAAATCAATATTAGCAATAAAAATGTCTATAATTAATGTAATACAATAGTAATAATATATACAAAATAAAATAAAAAAAATAATATGTATATTTTTTTATTCAATGTCCTATTTCATCTATTCCCATTATTTACATGTTAAAATGACCTTGTTTAATTCTGTTTCATTTAGTGTTTGATTTTTTTTGGAACATATCCCCTATATTAAACAGGGCTTACTGTATATTTCATAAGCAGTTTTGAAAAATTATGGATGCTAGAGAAGAATAAATAATATATTTGTATAATAGTTGCTTCTAAATATATAATTATTTTATAAATCTGCTTTATATTATCATCTGTATAAACATTTATATTTATTTATTTATATATATTTGAACTTTATCTTAATCATCTGGTAATGCTTTTTGTGTATTTTAAAAATAAGAATGCTTATAAGTGCTTTTCAAACATATTCAGCATTTAGAATGTAATTTAAATTAATTGTTGATGATGGCTTTTTTAAAGCCTAAAACATTTTAGTTCTTGTAATCTGTTAAACTATTTTTCTACTTAATAAGTGCTTGATTTATATAAGGATTTAAGTCAAAAATAGATTATTTTATGCATTTTAGTATACTGATCATAATGGATAAAGCTGTAATGCAGAGATAGAACTATTTTTTTCCTAGTTTTATCATTTATCATATGTACATGTATTTTATGGATTTATTAGATTAATTTTAGTTAATGAGCTGAGCCTTGATTTGGACTGCTCCTGAAAAACTGAATTAATCTAGATTCTCCAAAATAATAAGCACCTGCTTTACCAAAGATTTTTAACTACACTGCATAAGTCATTAATACCAAAAATAGATCAGTTCAAGCACTAAATGCAGTAATATAAT
>WUQG02444484.1:0-13346 GCA_011317285.2 Androctonus mauritanicus
TCCTTACTTGTAAGCCTATGAACATGCAAGACCTAAATTCTGTTATTCCATCCGTGGGTCCCACGCAGTGATCTCCAATACTGCAGATAACTAATGTATTGTTTTTTAACTAAGAATGCACAGTATCTGTACATAAATTATTAAGAAATAGTATTTTGTGCTACTCTAAACCTAAAATATGATATAATATATTATCTATATATTATTTTAACATTTAATAAACAATTGATATTTTCAAAAATGAAAAATAAAATTGTAAAAAAAAGAATTACAATTTTATTTATCTGTCTTAAATTTAAATAGTATACAAAAAAACCAGAATCTGAATTAGATGTGCTTTTACTTATTTATACATGTTGATGATAATGGCATATCTTAATTGTTTTATTACCTAAATTCATTATTCATATCATATCTGCCGGGATCATAAAATAATATGATGTGTTCCGAGCCCTGTAGTGTGTCATGAATTGGATGAAATGCAAAAAACTTTGGTTTTGCATTTTACACAATGAAACATGTGGTTTTGATTTCAAAAGAAAACAAATTTAGTATCAAAAGTTGCCAACAGGGATTATGGCACTGCAGAAGTGTAGAATGTATGATTAAAGAATGTGTAATCATCAAATGAGATAGCACACATCAAGTTTCTGAACAATACGTGCCATCGGTTATTATTAATTACACATGAGATTCAATATGACCACCACTCAGATGTTTCAAGAACTGCAGGTGGTACATGACATTTTCCATGACTGCACACAACATATCAGTATGGAAGATATTGTATGCCTCTTGAAGTTTTTGGAACATCTGAATGGTGGTCATATTGAACCTCATGTGTAATTAATAATAAATATTGACATATATTGTTCAGAAACTTGATGTGTGCTGTCTCATTTGCCAATTACACATTCCATAATTGTACATTCTACAGTTCTGCAGCACTACCATCTCTCTGTTGGCAACTTTTAGTACTAAATTTTTTTTCTTTTGAAATTGAAACTGTATATTCCATTGTATACATTCACCGAATTTTGTTGCGTTTTGTCCAATTCATGACATGCTATAAGGCTTTGAACACCTCACCTTATTTTATGGCCATCCAGTATATCCCAAACCAAATCTTTTGCATTGTTCCTATGATTCCATTATATAATATCTAGGTTTGATAGTCTGGGATCAAGTATGTGGATTTGTATAGCTGTATAAATTTTTTAAATATGACAGATTTATTAAAATTATTGAAAATTATATAACATTTAAAAAATTAATTGAAATATTTATTTAATATAGAATTAAAATTATAAATAAAAATAATTTTATTAATATAGGCTAGAATCAATGATGAAAATACTTCTTTTACGCCTCATGAAGAGCTTTTATTATATAAAAAAAATCTACGATTGATAAAGAGGTTAACATGTACACAACCAAACTGTGGGAAAAAATTTTCAAGCATTTTAGGCTATCAGTATCATAAAAAAATATGTGGCGTTGAGGTAATTTTGAATTTTCATTAATATTTTCAGAATTAATTGTATTATATCTTTTAATAATAATAGAAATATAATTATAAAAATTCAATTTTGACAAAACTTTAAAATTCTTTAAATTTTTTGAAGGTCCAGAAAGCTGAATGCAAAATATGTGGAAAACATGTGAAAGTAACTTCTATGGCAATTCATATAAGAAGTACTCATCGTGAACGACAAGAATTTGTACCAACTACAAATGAAGAATTGCCTCGAAGAGGAGCTGCTTTAAAGTAATTATTTATTAGTTATATCTAATTTAAATTTTGCTATTAATATTCTTTTTAATTTAATAAAATATATTTTTTGTAAATTCTTATAAATCATTTAAAAATATCTTTATTTTCATAAAGAGCTATAGAAAAAATGGAAAGCTTTATGAAAATTGAGAAAGAGTCACCTGAAAATGAAGAAAGCAATAAAGAAGAAACTGATGATTCTGAATATTTAGAGTCAGATAATGAATCAAATAAATATGAATATAAGTATTCAGATTCAGATGATTATTACGATGAAGATGGAGACTCTCGTTATTTCTTCATGGAACTTTTGGATCCATGGAAAGGATTATTTTATTCACCATCTGATCAATTAAAAGAAGTTACTGAAGGAATGATATTATCATGGGAAAAATCACTAACAGATAATGGAAAAATAGACTGTGACAAAATGGTAATAGATATAACAAGAGAATATTATTTATTTATTTAATATAGCAAATTATAATTAATATATTTATTAAATATTTAACCCCTTCAGTGTCTTTGATGTATATACATATCACAGAAGTGGAACAAAAAACAATAAAAAAAAACAAGTTGAAAAAATTCAATCCTAATTTTATTAATCCAGCTTTTGCAAATCAAATAACAGTTCAAAATCAAATCAATTTTTCTAGTGTATTTGTTGAAAATATATCCTTTTAATGGTCATCCCTAAATTTTTTCAGTTGCTGAAATATTTTTTTAAATTACGTGTAAGCAGAGATCGTTTATATTTGAACAGCTTAATACAATTTGGATTTTTTTTATCCCATCCTGTCAATTTTATAATGCAATCTATCAAAGTTATTCCAATTATGGGATTCAGTAAATGATACATTTGAAATTTTTAGAAAATTTAAATTTTTCATAAAATGAATTATAAAATGCTGAAAATTAAAAATATTGTAGATGATAGAAAAATATTAGTTAATTCTGTTAAAAGAAACTAAAATATATTTTAATTGTTCATTTTTTGTTACATTTTCACTGAAATTTAAGAGAAAATTATAAAAAATGAAATTTAAATATCCTGAGGCCATTTAAAGGGGTGCGGCACTTTTATTGCTTTACAGCAACCACTCAATTTCCAGGAAATTGTTTTGTGAGTTGGTGTATAGTATTGGGAAAGTGGTCCTACAGTAAACCATCTGCAGTCCAGTTAGAGGAATGTAAAGTATATTATAGCTGTTTAGATACGAGATGAAACCATTTTTGCATATGTTAGGATTTTTTGATATAAATAAAAAAATTTATAAAAAATATTGCTAAAAATTGTTTTTTTTAGCATTCTTTGTTCCACTTCCATGACAAAAGTTTCGTCATAAGATTTGAACAGGTTAATGAAAAAACAAAAAATTGCCATGAAAGTAAATTAATTGCGAAATATAAACACCATACCAAGGAATGGAGTTAATTTGGATATTGTGAATGCTGGATATAAGATATCAAATATGAGAGTTTGTAGAAGTTCATTACATACTGTGCTATATCAAAATGCTTTTTTATATAAAAATAATAATTATACAATTTATAATAAATATTTAAAAATTAAATTTTTAAGATATTTAACAATTATTAGTTAATATCTTAAGATTCCACATTTCAAATTATTATAAGATTTTATTCAAATTTATGATTTTTAAATTATATAAATAAATCACAATGTTTAAATTGCATGATTAATAAATTTCAATAAATAAATAATAATTTTTTTTTTAGAATTGCAAAAAAGAATTTACTGATATAAATGAAATGAAAATCCATTATCGACATTGTGGTAATCAATCAAAAAAATGGATGTGTCGCATTTGTGGAAAATTGTATTTAACGGGGCCAATGTTTTTATATAATCATATGAAAAAATATCATTTTGTAAGTAAATTATAATTTCCATTTTCCAGTAATTTGAATAATAATCATCTTGTAAATTGAAGTTTTAACTTTTTTTTCTTTTTTTTTTATCAGAATGAAGATGTAAAAAATTATAGTGAGTATAAAATTTGCTATTATTATTATTAGAAAAATATAATTTTGAAATTTAATTAATTAAAACTTCATGAGATTATATTATATGTGTGTGTATCATATATAATAAAGGAATAAGTGTGTGAATTTCATATTTCTATGCATGTGCAAATTCCCGGGACTGGAAGTGCTGCTATAATTATTTTCTCTCACTTTGAATCTTTAATCATGTCTTTTAGGAAACTAAATACAATCTCATTATAAATTTTGTTTTAAATTATCATAGTTTACTTCCTATTTATGTTTGGATACTTCTTTTTGTTATTTGATTCAATTTCTGGTGTTTTTGATCAAAAAATGTTGGCCATTCCTGGCCTGAGGGTTCAGTTTGCATTTAGTGCACCAAAGCTACATAAACGTGCATTTAAATAATAATTAATTTATTTCAGAATTTAAATAATATTTTATTCATTTCAGAAATTTTAATTATTTTTAATTTAAGATAATTATTATCTACATAATTGAATTAGTAAATTGATTAGTTGTTAATTGCCAGTTTCATGTAAAAAAAATTTCAAAGTTTGGTCTGGAAAAAGAAAACAAGCAAAAACATTGTACTCTATATACAAGGATGTGCTAAGTAAATGAAAAATCTCAAATTTGACAGATAAAAAAATATTTCATTTTTGGTATATTTCGCATGTAGTTGGCCAGGCATTAACTAGTATGTGTAGATATATATATATATATATATATATAGTATAATCTCATGAAATTTTAATATATATATATATATTTCTGAATTTTAACTACTGAAATTTAGATAATACCTTATATTTTATATTTACAATTCAATTAATTATGCTAATGATTAATAATTTCAAAAATTTTTCCGTTTTAAAAAATGTGGTTATTAGATGTCACATAACCTTTTTCCCTCATGT
Organism: Androctonus mauritanicus; assembly: GCA_011317285.2. Taxonomy (NCBI): domain Eukaryota; kingdom Metazoa; phylum Arthropoda; class Arachnida; order Scorpiones; family Buthidae; genus Androctonus; species Androctonus mauritanicus. Next base: position 4,708 of record WUQG02444484.1, read on the forward strand.
AAAGATTTACTATAAGTTTTCAAAAAAATCTAAAAAAATATACACCTTTCAAACATTCTTATCTCTAGCAAATACATATTCACATTTTGTAATGCATAAAATGTATTTAAAAAATTGGGTGACATCTGTCAAATATTAGATAATGATCCAAATCATATACATCAGTTTGAAGTGTTTCTTTAAATTATAATTAAATTAATTTTTCAAATAATTTAATTATTGGAAATTGAAACTTATTTTCATTATTATTTATTATGAAGTACATCAGTGTGACCATGAAATAACTCCGGAGCAAAGTGCTATGTTGGACAAGAGTCGAGACATAGCTACTTGTGATGTTTAGTTGTGTGTTAACTAATTGTTTGTGTCAGTGCTGAAAAACTTTCTTACTATGTTGCATGTATTTAGTAGTGATACCTTTTGTAGTGTTATATGTCTTGGGGTGTAGATCTAGTGTTCTGAGGCTTTTGTGTAGTGTGTGAGGGATTACTCCTGTTGAGGATAGAATGATAGGTACTGTGAATACCTTTTGCATTTTCCAAAGATGCTTAATTTCTTGTGAGAGTTCTGTGTATTTGCTAATTTTTTGGGTGAATGCATTCTGGATGTTGTGTGTGTTGGATATTGAGATGTCTATAATATAAGTAACTTTGTTTTGCTTGTCTATGAGAGTAATGTCTGGTCTGTTGTGATGTATAGTTTTGTCTGTTAAGATTGTTCTGTCAGAGTACATCTTGTGTGTAGAGTTTTCTAAGATTTTGTCTGGTATCTAATTGTAATATGGTATAAGTGTGTTTATTAATTTGTGTTTGGTTGCAAGCTTTTGGTGTATTATGTTTGCTACTTGGTTGTGTCTGTGTAGGTAATCTATGCAAGTAGATGTAATGTGTTGAATTATTATTATTATTATGGATGCAATATTTTAGGTGGAAGAAAGTTATACAAAAGATGCACTAAAAGCTGAAGAGAGAGAGAAAGATTTACGGAATAGATTGAATCAAGCTGAAGAACAGGCTACGTTATCTTCTACTGCAATACATAATGCTAAGTATGTATCTTGTTACTGATTTCTTTCACAGTGTGTGTGTTTTGTTTTTTTGCTTCATAATAATAATTTTTTTTTGTATAGTCACCATGCCAATATGCAAATGGAAAGTTTGCAAGAACAATTAATCTTAATTGTTAAACAGCGAGACAGAGCTCAGAATCAAGTATCTGAATATGAAGATAAAGTGCAACAATATGCAGCTTCATTAGCAAATCTACAACTGGTGTTGGAACAATTTCAAAAAGGTTAAAATCACAGACGATTAAATATTTATAAAATTTCAATATTCTTATTAGTAAATTTATTGAATCAGAGCGAGAACGCGATATTCAAGTATTGAAGAGACATCATCAGACAGAACTAGCAAATGAAAAACAAAAAGTTCAAGATTTGCTTGCTGATATTTGGGAGAAAGAAGTTAGTATGATATTCTTTAATCCTTATTTTGTTATATGTCAGAATGAAAACAAAAATGTATTAAAAATAAATGATTATCTTCCTATGATTATCTTATTCTTTAAGGAACAATTATCTGAAGCTAAAGAAGCACTGAATGCAGCTTCTCGACTGAGTGAACAATTAGATAGCAAAGAGGAAATCATCAATTCTTTAAGACAAGAAGGTATAAATAAAAAAGTTTTTCTCACTTGGGATTGTTTATTGCATAAGAGCTTTTACTAAAGAATGCACTCTGTAAAATTCATTAAATTGCACAATTTATTTTTAATATCTTCATAATGGCACATTTCTCTAGCTTGAAAAAGGCACAAGAAGAATAAAATTGCATGAAAATGTGTTGCACTGATTGCATGAATTAAGATGGTTGCTGGTCCAATCTCATCCAGTAACTCTGGGATATCATTGGTATTCAGAGTACCTCATGAGATCAGACAAGCTCCTTCTGTACTGTGGTGAGTTGCATGCCAGCACTTCTTCCTGGTGGCTTGAATTTATAATTTCAAAAAGAAGCAGTATTGTTGATTTTGATTTTAAAATATTTTAATGAACTTTTATCTCAATTGCTATTAAATTAATTGCTTAGCATTTAATTAGGTAAATATTTTGATATAAATTTGGACTCAAGCAAAAGCAATTCTTGTTAAATGTCTGTGTGCATGCATGGAGTTTGAGTTTTAAACCCTGTTACAAAAAGTTGTATATTGCATGTTGCATGCCATGACGGCTTTGGTGGGAGTATTACATCAGGTACTGGTTGAATTTTGATACCAGTACTTATGTGATATTCACCTCTTGGTCGCCACATCCAGCTGAAGACCAGATATAGTTTGATAACCATACCAGCCAACAACTAATCTCGACCTGGAATGCTGCAATATAGAATGTCGATCAATGCATGTACCGTACGTAACTTTATAATAAAGTTGCTGCAAAGTATATTTAGAAAAATCTATTAGACTATATATAAAGAAGATATGAAAATACTTATTTTTATTAATGCAAGTATAATTTCAGTTTCAAAGCTTACTGCATCACTTCAGAAAGCACTTCAAGAAATTACTGATTTGAAAAGCAATACAGAAGGAAGAGTTGACAGGTAATAGCAGAATGTTTTTAAGCATAATTAAGTATTTTGATAAATTTGGCTATTTAATAGAGCAGTATACCAAAATTTTTCTATTTTTATAGACAAGTTATGAAAAGTTTAGTTTTAGGATATTTTAGTGCACCCTTGGGTCAGAAACCTGATGTTATTCGTCTACTTGCTAGAGTGTTGGACTTTAATCAAGAAGAAATGTTAAAGGTTTTTAAAATTCTATATTTTATTATATATGATTGCTGAGTTTTTAATATTAAATAATGTAAGACCTAAGAATTAAATGTTTCTGCTGTGTGTGCATATTTACATGCACAGTTTATCTGAACATCCCAAAAAAGTGATTAATTATCACTTTTTTGGAAACACAGTTTTAATGGACATATACAGAAAAACTTTAACAGTTCCTGTTTTGTTTTCTTTGAAAAGGTTTTCACTAATTCTATTTAAAACTTTCAATTTTCAAAAATGCATAGGCTGGCATTAAAGTTGGGAGAGAGAACAATCCTACTCAAGTTAATAGTACTCAGAAAACTGGCAGCTGGATCTCTGGTTTATTTGGAAAGAGTTCTGAAAATTCTAAACAAGAAACTAGGCAAAGGAAGGATGAAAAAGAAAGAAATAAAGTAAGTATAATTTTTTCTTCAGTTTTTGTTTCATCAAATTTTAACTAACAGTATATCTTTTCTATTTTAGTCTTTTACAGCTTTGTTTGTTCAGTTTCTTCAAGATGAATCACAACCACAACTGCAAATAAAGTTACCGGCTGAAGAAATGGCTAAAGAATTAACTAGGAAAACTAATCCACAGATGAGGCCACCTCGTATAAATCCATTTAATCCAGCTACTCCAATGCTGCCTTCCAGTTCCATTAGTGATCTAACTCATAAGAATTTGGATCATCCTCTAATTCGTCCCATTTCCTCTTCGCTACCTGCATTCACTCCAATCCTGGTGGCAACGGATGAAGGTTCTTCTAAATCCAACACATTCCTTCAAGAAGTATTAAATTAAACATAACTTAAGGTGTAAATAATGTGTGGGACTAAATTTTGGCAATTGCTCAAGTGCCTTCATGATTATGCTTGTTCTCTTGTATAAAAGTGTATTTAATGTACAGACTAATTCAAATTAAAAGAAATTTTATATTATATAGTAATGGGAAATGTTTTTAAAGAATGTTATAGGAAAATCATACAGGTAATCTTTGACTTATGATGATGATTCATCAATAAATTCTGTTATTGGTCAATGCAATGAACCAATAGTCTGATACAGAAAACATCATTTGTATAGAGTGTAATAATAAATATTGATAGTGGGCAATCCATAAATTTTGGGCATTTCAGACAGCAATGACTGAGGGATCCAAAATTCTTACAACTGAACTCCATTGTAAATCAGGGACTACCTGTACATTTTGCTTAAATAAAAGGTCTCAGATAATTGTCTGATCATTGATCCCAGGAAAGGTATCTAGTAGCAAACAATTCCCTATTGAAGTCTTAAAATTAGACTCAATCTGAGATAGTTGAATAGGTAATGTCCAACTCACAGACAAGAACTTTTTCTTAATTAAAACCAAATCTTACTGTTATCTGTGCTTTGAATTTCAGTCAGTTCTAAATAATAAACTTTTACTTCAAATCCCACTGCAAAATAATATATAAAAACTTTACTACATGAAAATATACACACAATAGACTCCCAAATATTTGGATTATGCATTAACCTCCAGTAATCCACCATCCAGATCAATACCCAAAAGATTTCTAAATGTATAGATTCATTTATTATAAGATAATTTGCAATCAATCAAATAGAAATTATTGCAATATTTGAAATTTTATACATCCTTTTTTTCAATAAATATTAGTACTCGTAATTTATTTTTTTAATGAATTGTCCAGGGAAATAATTCCCAGACTACTCAATTAATTGGGATTCTACTATACTTAAAAAATGCATTTTTTATACAATATAAAAATATATTATATTAAATAGCATATTTTCTGAAGTTGATTTTGATTTTGAGCAATACACCTATATCTCTATTTATTTAACAAGATTGTACAAAAGCTCCAAATAGTATGAAATATTTTTACATTTGATATTTTAAAACATTAACTGGTGCTTCAACCTGCTCGGAGATTCTATTCCACGAATCCCCGATTTAGGAGGGCAGAACTAGTGATTGTGTTTTCTCGAGATTTGGAAATTCCCGAATCAGTAATTAATTTATTTCTTGAGATTCTAAAAAAATATTTATTACAAACAGGTATATTTTTAATAAATATAAAAACAAAATGAGGCAGAAAACAAATATAAAACAATCCAATATTATTTAACATTTTAATTATATTGAAAAAACAGATCACGTTTCAATAATAACCATATTTGTTTCGCAATTACAGACAGTTTTTATTAAAATAGCTTTTCACTACACAGTCTATTCGTTTAATTGCTAAATGGGTCCTGTGCTTGGATACAAAAATTCCATTTCTGGAATTTTTGTGCTCAATCCTATGTAGATGTATGATCCTTTTAATCTATATGATTGATTATTTTTTAACATGTCACTATATTTGACTATCTAGACCAACAGATACACCACTTAGCAAAAATATGTGGATCCTAAACTTTTTCTATGTAATTTTTTAAGAAAGCTCTATAGTTGCTGGCCATTGGGTGAAGATGGGAGTATTGGGGAATGAGGGCCAGCTATTCACTCATATCCTTTGATACACTATTAAATAAGGGATATAATATAGTGTCTCAAGAACTCACTTTCCTAACAATATAGTGTATTAGGACACACTATATTATATCCCTTATTTATCATGTCATTAGATGCCATTGTTACTCTGGCAAACTGCTAAATATGGTAAAAAACCAGATATTTGTTTTGGCTTTGTTCACGTAAATGTTATCATAAATCTGTATATGTGATAACATGGCAGATTTGCAATAAAATGAATGATTTTTGTACAATTTATTGATCTATGTATTATTTTAAGATTTATATGTCTATTTTAAAATATTATTTTGTGATTCAAAAAAGGAAATTATCTGAAACTAAATATAAAGTTATAGAAATGATTCGAAGATGTTGCAGAACCAAAATAATGTATATAATAATTTAATGTATCTCTATGAAATTTTTAGGATACAAATTCCCAGAATTTTTTTTAATTCCATAGTTTTATAAAAAATTTTATTGTGAATTGGGAATTCTGAAATAATAATTAAAAAAAATTCTCAAGGGTTGAGAATGAGATTTTCTTGTAAATCTCAAGATTTCTTGAGACTGGAATTTCAAGTTCAAGCTCGAGCACAATCACTAGGCAGGATTCCAGACAAATTGAGGGTTCATAGACCTCTCTATCTGCATGCAAAATATTTCTAAATGACCTAAAAATATTTCCAATATGTTTTTGTAAATGCATATTATTAAAAATTAAAAGCAATCAAAAATTAAGAATGTTGTTTGAACAGAAATCATAAAGCTTCCATGGTATCATCTTACACCAAACTTAGTACCTACAGGGGATTGCTTATGGGGGAATACAGTATTGAGAGCAACACTCTAAGCATGCATTTCTAATTTTTTGTTTCTCTCCTCAAGATCAGGAGTATAAATTTTATTCTTCTATAAAACCAATCTGTAGCTATACTTAACAGTTTGGTTTTATAGAAGAATAAAATTTGAGTATATTCTCTAAATAAATTTATTTGAATTTATGAATTGTATATAGTAATTAAAAATGTTTACAGAAGTGGGTTACAAGTTTGACATGCTTGATGTAAGATGGTCAACAATACACTGAATAATCATACAGGCATATTTTGCTTTAAGGTGCTTCACTAATATAGTGTTTTCAATTATATAACTATTTTTATATCTTCAAATGAAAGTTATCTGCAAAATAATACTTAAAATATATATATGTTACAGGACAAACCCGAATTCAGGAAATACTAGCATTTCCTAGGCCGAATGCGAAATGTGGAACATTTCTTATTCAAAGTCTGGAATTTCTAGTTTTTCCTAGTCAAAACCCAAAGTGGCAAACAATTAAAACAATCTTTATTTCTCATGTATGTTCCACTCAGAGTTCAATATTTGCCAGCAGAAATTTCTTTCTTTAAAGAATATCCATAAGGATAAACAAATCTCATTGAAGAAGGATGCAATCTGTGCCAGTGGAAGTACATAAGCCTATAAGTACAATGTTTCGTGTATTGAAAGCTAAACCTGCTTTCAATACACGAAGCATTGTATATCTAAATTATGCTTATACAAAAAGAATAACATTTTGTGTAATTCTGAATGCCACAAAAAGCCTACCTATTGCAAAAATAAATAAGAGGTATCACCTAGTTGTGTTTTTTATTTTTGTATTTATGATAATACTGTGAAAACCAAAATTGTTGATTAATTGATTAAAAACATTATTATAATGAACATGATTCATATTTTTATTTCTCAATAGGAAATAATGATTTCATTGTTATTTTTTGTTGAGAAAATGAAATAAGAGAAAGTGAAAACAGAGCTATATCTCATTCATTATTACATGGCTGACTTTAAAGAATTCTAATTGCCAATTTTTTTATTTTTATGGACAAATATTGTATTTTAATATTTACATAAAATTTTATATTTTTATATTAACATAAAATATCAACATAAAATATGAAATAAAAAAATTTTAAAAGTTGAAAGACATAATTAGATACTTCTTAAAGCCATGACATGCTGAACACAATGTAAAGCAAAACAGAGTGAAGCAAAGATGACAGAAAAATTTATATCATTCACTTTGTATTGCATTGTGCTGCAGCCTGTTTATATTATAGCCAAATTATTTGTCATGTTTCATGAATTAACAGATACAAGTCATTTGCAGAGTGTAGTTGATTTGTTATTAGAAAAAAGTGATATTATATTTTCGGTATTCTTTTAATCTCATGTCATATAGACATGTCTTCTCTGTACTTCTAAAACAAATTCTATATCTGAATCCCAATCATATAGTTGAACTTCTGCCATTTTTCAAGTATATAAAACATTTTTTTGTATTAATTGATTGCTTCCTTTGCGTCTTGCTGCACTGTATTGTTTGCACATGCTGATTGGTTAAAGTTCAATTTTTTCATTTCCTTTCATGCAGCTATGCCTTTTAACTCAAGCAGTCACACAGGAAAAGCTAGTCCAAGACACATTGTATACTTGTAACTGCATGAATTTGCTTTCTTATACTTCACTTCATGTCGGTTCAGTATGTCACGGCCTTTATTTTTGCAAGAAAGGCTTTTGTGGCATTTGGAATTAGGCAAAATGTTATTCTTTTTTGCACAAATGTAATTTAGATACATAATGCTTCATGCATTGAAAGTGGGTAGACTGTGTATAGACTGCATCTTTCCTAAACAAGATTTGTTTATCCTTGCAGATATTCTTTAAAGAAAGAAATTTCTGCTGGCAAATATCAAACTCTTGAGTAGGAATACATGAGAAATGAAGACTTTTGTTTTAACCATTTGCCAATTCCAGTTTTAACTAGAAAAAACTAGAAATTCTGAACTTTGAATAAGAAATGTTAGACATTTTGAATTCAACCTAAGAAATACTAGAACGTCCAACAAGCTTTAGAATGTTCTCATTTTGACTATGAAATTCTAGTATTTCCTGAATTTTGGTTTGTCTTGTAACATATACACAAATTAACAAAAAAAATCTTGTTTTCATTAAGATTAATTTTTAATAAGAAAAATACTTAACAAATACAATATGGATATAATATTTTGTTTTCTTATTTTTTATTGTTTAAAATATTTTTATAAATACAGAAGGCATCTTCTTAACCGGCCTCGGATCAACCGGCCGTCGGTTTAACCGGCCAGTTGAACCGACACTACTTGTAAGATCCATTAACGTTGTTTTAATGAAACATAAGTTTTCGTTTAAAAAATTTGGACGAATTATTTATTAAATAAAATTTTGAATTTTATTTAATAAATAATTCAAAAGAC
>WUQG02444495.1:0-13346 GCA_011317285.2 Androctonus mauritanicus
TACTCGACTTACAACCAATTCGTGTTACGACCGGTCTGTCGGAACCGATCGTGGTCGTAAGTCGAGAACTAGCTGTAATTGTATTTAATGGTTTTGAAAAAACAACTCTATAATATACTTTCAAAAAATGAATCAAAAATGGCCATATAGAAGTTTCTGCATATTTGATATGTGATGTGTGTAATTATATGGATTTTTTATAGTTTGTTTTGGTAAATTATATGCAAATTCTTCAGTTGTAGTGGATTTAGAAAATTTGAAATTTTAAAGATAACATCAATAAGGATCTTGCTTTAAAAATTCTCAATAAATTTTGTCTATTCAAACTTTACATGAGTGAAACACCATTACATATGTTTATATGAAGAGATATGACAATACAATAAAAATGCTACAATTATTCCCTTCAATCATATGAACTATTTAAATATAATAAACTTTACAGTGTATTATATTCTAATAGTTCATATTCTCAGATATCAAAAGAAAACAAATAATTAAAATATTACTTTTTTCTTTTTTGATTCTTTCCATTCCTAAATGGAATAAAAAAGAGTATATGAATTACATTTGTCCATCTGTTATCACAAATAATACATATACAAGCAATTCCTGACTTATGTAAATCCAACATGCATAGATCCATACTTATGTAGAATTATTTTTAAGTAATGACTTGGTCCAGACCTGGACCTCTCCAGAAAAATCAAGTGTGGGACTCTGAATTGAATGCAGATTCTTCAAGATGATAAGCAACTGCTTTGCCATGCAATTCATGTGCTTAATCTTTGATATAACTATTTTTGCTGTTGCATCATTATAACATTCTAATACTGTATAAAAAAAAGTTATGACATACATTTTGACTTACATAGGGTTTCATGGAATAATCCACCTATGTAACTCAGCGACTGTCTGTATATATTATTCTAGATGGATAAAATTCACATATATTATTGGGATCTATTGGAGAACCAAGCCTATTAAAAATGATCAATATTGGTTCACTATTACTGATGTACTAAACAAAAAGATATTTATATATATTTAGGATAATTTCTTGTATAAATATTATCTAATTTGAATGAAATTTATATAAATTATTGGTCCTTCTAGGAGAACCAAGTCTATTGAAAATAACTGGTATTGGATTATATGACTGGACATCTGCTGTCAAAATGATATCTTATGTAAATATTATCATATTTGTATGAAATTTAAGTATTAGAATCTACTAGAGAATCATATATGCTAAAAAATGATCAAAATTAATTTATTATTATTGCATATTTTAAAAAAATAACATGTATTATATAAACATAAAATATGAAATAATGTATTATCTATTTATTTTAACTTTTAAAAAATAATGAAAATTTTATACTTCACATTACTTAAAAAAGGTGCATTGGAAAAATTTTATCGCATTTATTTTTTTAAATAAATAAAATTGATTTTAATAAATGCCAATCACAATTTAAAATTAAATTTCCACTTTTTATAAAATGTTAAGAGTACTATAAATTTGAACAAAATTTAACATATTAGAATCATAAACAACATGGCAACAAACTTCTGATACAGAATCAACTACTTTCATTTCAGAAGTTGAAATATAGAATATTTCTAATCTTTTGTGCTAATATTTTAAATAAACATTGCCTTGTAATTGGCTTTTACAGTTTATTCTATATTTAAATAATAATAATAATTTTCAGTCTCCAAACTTTTCATAAATAATAATAAGGAAAAATTCTGTGAATAAATCAGTAAATAAATTGCATACTAGAATCAAGGAAATATAGTTCTTTTTCCTTTATTTACTAATTATATTCAAAACAGAATACAGCATGATTAATAATCCTTATCGTAATGTAAAACTTTCATGAACAATAGTTTTTTAATATTAATTTAAATTTCCAAGTGAATAACTATACGGTATCATTAAAATATTTTACATAAATGATAATGTATGTCATCAATGGAAATTCCAATAATCTCTCATTCACATAGTACATTGTTAATGAAAACAATGATTTGTGTGATGTGTTTATGTACATTGTAAATAAAATTAATAAAATGTTCAACTGTTAAAAATAATATTTTAGCAAACAATAAATATATTCACATATTGATCTATCTGAAATATTCTTTGAATGAATTAGCATTATGTCATGAATAAAGATAGTTGTTTCCACTATTTGTGCATGTTTGCAATTTTTGAGTCAAATAAACATGATAAATTAATTTTAAAAATTAAATAATAATGTAAAACAGTAAATTCAAAACTAGCACAAAACTGCAGAAATTACTTTATTTGATAAATGTTTTCAACCCTCTTTTAGGGTCATCATCAGGTCTAATACAAACTGTTACAAGACGATTATCAATTGCATTTACAAACTGTTTATAGAGACATAGAAAACACTACAGGTTTTAAGATTTCTTTTTGTAGGCTAAGTATTGTTTTTTTATTATTTAGAAACGATAAAGACACATATAGGAGGAAAAAAAACACAGGAGAAGAAAAAAACACAGGAGTTTACGTAATCCTGATTTCCAATTTAGACTTCACAAACCACAACTTAGAAGAAAGAGTGAAAGAACACATGAAGAATATAGAAAAAAGTGAAACTAGTACTGCACTAGGTGTTAGAGTATTGGAACACAACATAAATATTAAATGGAAGGAAGTGAAAGTGGTGAAATGTATCAAGCACAGAAACAAAGGAATCATTGCGGAGTCAGTTGAAATAATTAAACAATTAAATATGATCATATTATCAATGGCAATGACCCAAGTTCTCATGCATGGAAACAGTCAGTAAATAATTTGTAAAATGGATTAAAAAATCTATAATGTTCAGTACATATCAGGTGGCTCATCTCTGATATGCATAATGCATGCTAATGTCAAAATTTTCTATAGTTTAATATTTTTATCTGCTTTTTTTAGTTTTTTTCTTGTATTTTATTATTGTCTTTTATATTGTCCTTTATGTCCTTTGTATGTTTTTCAAACTTTTTTATGCTTTAGGAAGTACTTTGTGATCATGAGTTTTGAATGACAAATTTTAAGATATCGATTGAGAACCTTTTAAAAATCTGTTACGTATTTTGGTTATTTAAATCTGAGTCAATATCAACTTTATTTTAGACACCCTCATTGATAGGTGTTTACTGTTATATGTGGAAGTATCGTATATCCGCTTTTTCTTCATGCATGTATAAATAGGGACGATAAAAAAATCTATTTTATAAATATAAGTTTGTCCTGTAACAGCTTGTATTAGACCTGATGGTGACCCTGAAGGAGGGTTGAAACAAATAAAGTAATTTCTGCAGTCTTGTGCTAGATTTGAATTTATTCTTTTACAGTAGTAAAGAAGCAGAGAGATGCAAAGAGATATTAAATAATAATTAAAGTGTAAATAAAATGATATAATATTTCAGAAAGTAATAGAAAATATTTTATTTGATACAAATTACACTTAAAAATCCATCAACAACTTTTTGTATAGAACTATTTAAGATTTATAATGTACTTTCTATATTTACTTAATGTACTTTCATTTAACACACTAGTTTTCTGGTCTTAATTAGTATATTATAGTGATGGATTATATCTTTATATATAATTTTATATTGTATATAAAGATAAGCTTCTATTTCAAATGAAAGTTTTGTTATAGAAATGAATTGTTTAGAAAAAAAGAAAAAATGTTGGTATTGTGACATATTAATATTATATTGCATTTATAATGCTAATTTTACAGAACTAATTGGGAAAATGTTAATCTTATTTTTTATTTTCTTTGAGTTCTTTAAATTTTAAATAAATTTATAAATATGTTTATCAATTTAATTCACTATAGTTTTATAACAAAATATTTTAAATCGCAGAGATCATACATTTTATCCTTCATATGAGTGTTACTCAATGTGTGGATACTCATGCTCCTTCAACAAAAATAATCATTAGAAGAATGTAAGCAGCTTTAAACATTGCATCAATATCATTGAGACTTGATCCAAATATTATCAATTATCTGAATTTTTAATATTACAGGCTATGATCATAATTTATTAAAAAAATAATGCTTTCTGGCTATTGTTCTTTGAGCCAGTAGGTCCCAAAATGGAATGTGCACAGCTCTACGAATTTGTTGGAAATTTTCAGGACTTGTATGTGTTTTTATTCATCACAATTCATTTCTCTTATATGAGGATTCATGATTAAAAAGTTGGGTGATTATTGCATTAGATCATCATCTGCTACTTGTATTCTAAAATAATAGCATTATGATAGGTGATAACATTGTAATGTAATAGTAGATAATATAATCATAATGTATTGAAGAGTAATTCTACAATCAAGTATGCACTACATGCTTTATGAGACATTGCCACTCAAGATGATAATCTTCTCTCCAAAAGCTATGGAATTCATGACATCATTCAAAATTAAAATATATATTTTTGATTTTTCTTCTTTGATTTTACTATTTACAATTGCCTTTCAAAACATTTCACTATACTAACATTTCTTTACAGAATTAGGATAAAAGGATGTAATTATAAAGTTCAAAAAATTAGTGAAGCTTCCTTGATGAATTATATTCCATAATAATAAATAAATGGAATCAAATTTTTGCTTTAAGCTTTTGTTAATAATCATTGAAAAAATTAAAAAAGCTATTAATTAATAAATAAAAATATTTGTGTAAATACATAAATGAACATAACAACTTATCATTATGGCTATTGCCATCTAATTGCAAAAGTAAATAATGTTTATATATACATGATTATATATAAATATAAGTACTCTCTCTATATATAAATATTATAGTTTTAAAAATATTAAAATCTTTGTATATATTTAAATAAAATGGAAAAATGATAAAAACATGTTAATCATCAAGGACTTTTTAAAAATTTTATATGCTTATAAGAGACAAATAGAATAATTACTATACTTCTTTCTATATAAAAAATGTTTAACTTGTACTGTATTTTAATAATTTGTGGAGACTATTGCAGAATGAAAATGCAATATAATCATCCTATACACATATATAAACATTTTTATTTAAAGTCTGAATTTATAATAAACTACTTAAATACAAGATACCGATATCATAATATGAAAGCGATTCAAAACAAACAACAACAACAATTTTTCGAAATCATCTGACATACAGTATTGATATTAAATCGCTTAATATATTATTAAAGCGAAGTTAATTTCTTACCAATTAATTTCGTTGAATTTGGACTCAATACTTAGTTAAATAGTGTTCGTAAGGATATTTTGATTAAATCTTGTCAAAACTTTACGATTCTGTATCCTAGCAACAATAAACAAGATGATTTGATCTGCAGATACGCCACCTTACGGAAAAAAATTTAAGTATGATAATATTATAAATACTTTACTATACGTTCGTTGACTGTACATTATTAGTAAAAAGGAAATTACATTAAATTTATTTTTTTATATAAATATGTTAAAGTATCAAAGCTATATTGCAGGCATATTACAGCATAATATTGTTTCCATTTCATCAATAAATTGATGAAATATAAACAATATAATGCTGTATATACAGCATTCATTTTCATTTACCGTAGTTAAATATGCATCAACGATATGCACCATGGATGTTATCCAGCATAACCAAATTGCAGCTCTGTAGTACCTTCAATGCGGTTCCATACTATGCCAATAGTTAGTATGAAACAGAACCTATTTAATTTTAAAATATATATTTTTTTAATTTATTCATTTATTGTAAAAAATAGTATGAATTTATACAAAATAAATGTATGTGAAATATATAATAAATTAACTTTCGAAACTTTGGAATCATTGGTTAAGATTATCTTGAAGAAACTGATTGCGATTCTCGATTATTTTAGATTCTCCTATAAGGCTCGTCATGACATAAAGTTTGATCACTCAGATTATCTACAATCGTTATCTACAATACGGTATATGATGTTTATACTGTATACTCAGTATTGTATCATTTTAACTGAAAAATTTCCAATATTTTAAATTTTATTACTATCAATATTTCAAGTAAGATAAAGCCTACAAAAATGGGAAAAAATAATTTGAAATCAATTTAATCAGCAATTGGTTTTCAACAATTATAGATAGATCAAAAGCCGAATTAAAAATATAAAAAAATATTGCGTATATCTACAAAAAATTCTGTATTGATTGACACTATAATTGTCTTCCTATTCGAGAAGAAAAATGTCAGAAATCAAATCGATGGGAAGATTTACATCCCGTTATCTATCGGAAATTTTGAAACTTCGTCATTAACTGGTTTTTGTGACAGTTGCAGAGAAATTAAAGAATAACTGTTAAATCTTACTAATGTAATGATTTAGATAAGTAGATTGTTTGCAAGCATTAGTTTTATTAAAATAATTACCATAATAAAATTTATAATTAAAAGAATTTGTAATAAATGGAATTGAAAACATCAAATATTAACTCCCAGAAAATGGCGGTCGGATGGCGAATGGCAACGTATTGACATGCCACGCAGGAGGACCCGGGCTGCGTCTCGGGTTCGGCATCTCCTAAAAATTTTTTTCGGGGGTTCTAGGCCCGGTCCGGCGATCTCCGTTCTTCATTATCCAGCCACCTTTACGGGTAATGAGTGCAGCCCATAACAGGCCCCGCTCCTTAGTAATCTTCTTGATTGGAGCGTAATAACACCAAAGAAAACTTTCCAGAAATTGGATTTATTTTTTCCAATACAGTTAGTTATCTTCGTGAGAAATCAACGTTCAACTAATTCTCATGAAATTTTCAAATCCTTCATATCAGTTTCAACTTCCAATTTATCCCTAATTTTTTTTGTTTTATATTTTATTTAATTTTTGTTTTCCAATCAATATTAATTAGTGAGATAGAGAACTAATATAAGTTCTGAGCCTGTTTTAACCCTCTATCATATAATGCATCCATGATCTTATGCCTACATCGTGAAAATGTGAGCCGCACTGATTTATCCTAATAATGATAATATTCGGTTAAAAATTTACATACTGTTGACTATTCCTATAATGGCGGGTCGATTTGAAATTTGAACCGATAAAAATGTCATAATATTTAGAGAAAAATTCTTCGCGCGGAATTTGTTATGCTTATAAGAGTCAGTATCCACTTATCGCATTAATACAGGCTGGAAAAATGGTTACATGGGAAATTAGGAAAATAATCAACTCTATGTATTAACCTATTATCTATTCAAAAATTTTTCAACCAATTCTTTGATTTTCTACTTTCTCTTTGTTTAATTTATTCAGATCATATTTAAAAGTATATAATGTATACAAAAATAATGTATAAGTGAATAATCTTAAACACTCCAAGGAAATAGCAATTTATGAGTTTTCCAAATACGTATAATGATTGATTTTTGTTCGGTAAAGATATCGCATCTGTAAGTAACTTTACATTTAGATCTAATGTCATAATTCTGTAATTTATTTTTATTGCTAAGACTGATTAAAAAATTCAATTTGGTTTGAATTCAAGCGTAACTCATCTGTTAATTAACTTTAATTAGAGAGTAATGTTGAATTCGAGACCATGCATAACTATATTACATATTATAAGTATATTAAATTTGAATTATAAAAGTTTATTACATATCTCAATCTTAAAAAAAGCAATCAGTGAAAGTGTAACGTATAAACATTCATTGCACAATATTATGTTTTCTTACGATAGAAAGATCAGCATTCAAGGATTTAATTGCGTATCAGATAATGCATAATTATCCTGAAGATAAATATGAAATTTCTATGACTAAGATGAAGATAGGATGTCAGTTTGTGAGTTTGCGTGTGCATAAGTTTGAAGTTAATAGTCGTTCTTTAAAAGCAGAGACAGTGGCAAATAATATTAAAATATCCTTAAAACTGTAGATGGACTAAAATTTATTATTATAAAACATATTTCGTCCTTTCTTATAAACAGATCAAATATTATTTATACAAAATTTAATAAATATGCATTTTTAATATACAGTACTGTATATAAGATTATCATGACCCCTGTAAAACAGTCTTCTTGGCAGTACTTTATTAAAATGAGAAGAAGCAGAACAATAATTAAAATATTTACTGAAAATCATTACTACATTTGGTCTATTTCTCAAATTTATTTCCAGTTAAGAATTATAAAAATTAATTTAATCGAACGCTTTATAGATATTGATATAGTATATAGAAACTTATTTCCGAAAAGCAACAAATATAACTTTAAGTTTATTTTCAAATATTAAAATACAAAAATTAAATTATAATAATTGTCGTTACTTTGACAATTATTATAATTTAATTTTTGTAAGTTCACACAAAGGTGATGGGATGGTGAAAATTCGGCAGCACATCTACGTTAGTTATGGTAGTTCAGTTCAAATATATCCGAAAGGGTCAAGAATGTTTCGGAATGTCTTGCTTTCTTTCTTTGTTGTTTTACGCCTATTTCTCAATTAGAAATTACTAAGCAGTAAGACATTTTAGTACCCATCATGGGCCACTTATATCCATAGTGGAGTAATGAAATGAAGACTGCTGATCAACGATCTAGGTCCAGTCATTTTCTGAAAAATTCTCTCTAAGCTGAGAAATTCCAGCCAGGCAGACTAACCCCAAACAACATCACTTGCATTACGGAATAAAAAACACTAAAAAATTGCGCTAAACTTTTTATTATAATTAGTAAAAGTTCTTAGAATGAAGGCGTTATTCGACCTATGAAGTCCATGACATTCTATATTAAGAAATTCTCTACTTCTTAAATTACGTTTTGGAATATTAATAGATATATAAATAATGTTAGGTTCTTTATTAATCAACTTTTTTACTATTTTATAATCACAATTTGCTATTAAATCTGTAACTTCCAATATGTTATATCTTCTGGAGATAAGGGAACTGGATCATCTAGTAAGCCAAAATTTTACCACGTTACCATCCGATCGATTTAACTATGATGTGAATAATACTTTTCTGCTTAATATCTAACAGGATGGAAAGTACTGTAAAATCTAGAAAAAAAGAATGATGAATGAAGAATAGAAAATAATTCTGATAAACTATACAATTAATAGAGATACAGTTATTAATTTCTCTTGACTGATCTTCAAGATGTTGATATTTTTTTATTCTCTGGATCAAATGGTTTTTAACCGGTGTTCCGCAAAATTATGATACAGATTAATAATCCCTAATTCGAAATTCTTGGGATTGACAATGTTTTGGATTTTGGAAAATATATGATATGGTAGAGTTGAAGAGAAGTAAGAAAAAATTCACAATCAGACGTTTAGATTTTAAACGACATATAAACAATAAAACAGTAAATAAGTAATCACTGACACCTCGTACTGACGATGTTTGAAGGTTTGCTGAATCATGACAATGCGTCACGGCTACGGGCACGATAGTGCAACATTTTTCAATGAACAAATAGTGTTCACTGACTGTTTCGATATAGTGAATCAAAGCGAAAGTGAAGCTACGGATTTTGGAATATTTTGGATTTCGGATTGGGGATACTCAACTTGTATTATAAATGAAAATAAAATATCTGAATTCTATCATTCAGACAAACTATAAGTTTTGACGAAATATGGAAGAATATATTGTATATTTACACTTTATAATTTTTTTATTTTAAAAAGGATAAAGATTTAATTGTGAACCAAAAAAACAACGTAATGACAATTTGAAAAAGAAATAACGAATATTATATAAATCAATACAGAAAAGAATTTTAAGAATTGTAAAATCAAACGTACTGATGAGAAGTGAAGGCAAATTAAATCTTCAACTCGAAATGCATTTACTCATTGGAAAATTTTAAACTGTTATTGTTTGAAGCTGAGTCGGTCAAGAAATAGAAGAAAACTATAATTGTAACATCTAATCTAAATGTTTAAAATGTTTAAAAAATTAATTTTGCGTTGTCCTTAAGTTAACAAAACATTGAAACGTTGTTTATTCAATAAAATAACAAAGAAAAATTGCAAAAAATCTAATTTCTTCGTACGTAAATATATTGACTATAATTACTCAGTTAGCTTTAATATGAAACAATTCTAATTTATTTTACGGTCATGAAACTAATGTTAAATTCAATGTTATTTCTTGAAATTTATGTTGCCATTGTAAAATTTTTTCTCTAACATTTATTCTCCGTCAATAAAAAAAAACAAAAAAAAATATGAACTGTTCTACCAAAAACTTAACTAATTTCTATTATTATTTTTATTTTTTATCAATTTCAGTTATTAAAATAACGAGAATATAGAAGCAAAGCTAATTTTACTCTGAAAATTGCTGTTTGAATGAATCTAGCGATAAACACTTAAAGATTTAAAATACTAGAACATTCGATTCAAAAAATTGCATATAATATAGTAGAGAATTCTTTGTTTAATTATTTCAATTAAACAATTTAAATGAAATACAATAATTAAACAAAGAAACAATCGGTAGTGAACTTCTTGTTCGTAACTTACGAATTATGTAAGTTTACTACCGATTTTCTTATAACGGTATCTTCTTAAGTCCAGATAAAAATTATAGGAGCGCATTTGGAAATTCCACCTATTATTATCGACCTACTCCAATAATAATAAGTTCGGAAAATATGATTCCGTATGATAAAAATATTCAAAGTATCAATGGCGACAGATATTTCGAAATTTTATTTAACTTGTATCCTTTAGCAATCTGACCATTAAATGAAACTGACCCCTCTAATATTACTCTAAGAGCCAACTTTCGTCAATTTTTTCATAAAATTTGAATAACTTCTGAATATAAAACTATCAAGTTTCTAAAGGAATCTTTCAAATTAATCTAAAAAATTTGTTTAATACTACTGTTATTTATTTATTTATTTACATCCTAAGTATTGAGTACATTTGGGTGACCCCCAGACAATATTATAAAATAACAAAGAAAAGAAATTTATACAAAGGTAAAATAACACCTTCAAAGAAATATAAAAAACATAATTACATAATAAAAATACATTAAACAATATTATTGTAATGGCGGATGAAAAAAAGAATTTGCACATTTTACAGTTCTGCATTTCTTAATACTGTATATATAAATTCATTTTTCCTTAGTTTAACTCTTGGCACATTAAATAATATTCTATATAAGAATATAGAATATTATTTGGCACTTGGTATCTCCATTAATATATTTCTGTAGATACCAAGTGGTCTTGTTTACAAAGAAATTGCTTCAGAGTTGGTAATTCATCGATATCAATGGATGCATCATTTCGTGCATTATTCCTGTTTGAAAGTTTGATTATTAATTCGATCGCTTTGTTATATTCTGTAATTAGCTTATCTAAGAATGATTGTGGAGTACTATAACACAACATTATACCATAATTGATAGTTGAAACAATAATCGAAAAGAACCAAAGTCTCAAAGTTTCAGGATGAGAAATACAGCTAATATAACGTCGAGTAAATCCTATTATCTTAATCGATTAGTTAATTATTCAATATGGTACTCGGCTGACATATAAATATTACTAACTATAATTATTACTATTACTGTAACAGTTTACTACTGTTATAAAATTTAAACAAGCAGAAATCATCTCGATCATTTTTTTTCAAACAGAATCTATCAATTTTGTTAGCGTATCCTATTTCAGGCCATACATATGCACAGGCGCTCGAAGCGCCAGCCTGGGGTCTCGCATATATATAGAGAGCAGCAAAAGTTAAATTTGATAAATACTTCTTTAAAAACTTACGAATTTTACTTCAAAAATTACCATTATAAATATAAAGATCAAATTGAGATGCTCGAATAATTATATAAAAATCAAACTTTTTGCCTTTGTTTAACTCAAACTAACAATATGCCATCAATATGTCTTGCAAAACATAGTGCTCCACAATCATGCATGAATATACTGCACACACAGGAGCAATCAGCACTGGGATCTCGAGGACCCCAGGCTGACTGGTCCTATGTGTGGGCAGCGGGCAAACTGCGGGCAAAACTGACCCTCTTCTTTACCTTTTTTTCGGGGAAGAGCAAAATTCACTTTCTTCGTTTATTGTTTTGAAGAGAAACGATCGCGTTTCTCTATTTTGCGGGACGGTGGACTTAGTTCATTATACATATGATATGTATATTTAGATTTCAGTTGTTTCTCCTTCTCAGATGTATCTGGCCCCTTCAAATTCCTTTCTCTATTTATTTCTTTATTTTATAGATGAGATATTTTTTAGTAATCGGAAGACATTCTAAAATTGACCCGAATTCCATATACTCTAAAACAGTGGTCTCAAACTCAAATTGGGTGCCGGCCAAATGCAAAGTTCGAAAGGAAATAAAGGGCCAAATATTTTAAAACAAAATTACAATGAAAGGAAAATATTTTAATGATATAGTAAAATACTATATCAGTAAAATATTTTCTTGCGATATGCTGTATCAGTAAATATTTTACTGATAGCACAGTGCAGATTGAGTACAGTACGCTTTAACTTTACATTGTTATTTTATTAACATTAAATTGTAATAACTTTCCGACTGTAATATGTTTTTAAACAATTAACTAAAACATCTTCGCGGGCATAAAATTGCTTTGCGGGCCGCTAGTTTAAGACCACTGCTCCAGAATATATTATTGTATACAGTAATTTTTTTAAAGCTATAAATTTTTACATATTTTAAATTGCAACTAATTAAAAAGCATCATCATATTTAAAGCAGTTAATTAAACGTTTTTAATACTTAATACAGTCATACTTCACTTACGTCGTTTTTGACTTTACGTCGATTTTTTTTTTTTTTAATAGGGAAAAATAGTCTACTAAAGGCTGAGTCTCACAGGCATAAAACGCGATGCAAATACATTAGTGTATCGATGCTGATGATGCCACTTCCTGTATATTGTTAGACGCTACGTCTTTACGCCAAAGTTCACTCTTGTTTAACTTTCTACGCTGCGTACATGAGTATGTTGACTACATAAAAATGAATAAAATAATGATTAAAATATGCAAAGTAATTTATAGAATTATTTAGTAGTTTAAAAATGTTATTATCGACGTTACAGGTTATTTTTTTGGTCAACAGATGACGCCACTTTCCACTCGGTAAGAGTACTAAGTTGCGAAGCGAAACAAGCCCTTCCACAGGCTGCCCACCCCTGCGGAGGGGTCAGCCGGATTGTGAAGGAGGGGATCGACGGGCCGGACCCGGACCTCATGATAAATACTTTCCAGGGATGGGACGCGCAACTCGAACCCGGGTCCTCC
>WUQG02444506.1:0-13346 GCA_011317285.2 Androctonus mauritanicus
ATTATGTTATCTAGTGTGCTAGTGCATGTTTATATTGATAATTGGATGCGACGAGAGAATTGTTGTAATTCAGTCATGTGTATTTTCGTGTTGAGCGTTGTTATGTTTCGTGTTGTTATGACCGTAATATGAATATATAAAAATATAATATATTTATTCTATATCTAATATAATGTTTATTATTATAAATATTATCCTAATTTATATCTTAAACTATGTTTATTATATACTCACGATTTTAAGTTTTGATACTTATCTGAATGATGATACATCACTGATGCTTTAATATGAACGAATCATTCTTCTAGTATAACTTTTATGTTTATGAAATATTTTTAATTAAGTATTATTTTAAAATATCAAATTTACGATACGTTTAAAAATTTATTTTGATTTTTAATATTTTTCATACTTTAAGTTGATATATATCTTATAATTTTCATGATGAAGATTCTAAATTATTTTTAATATTAAAAACTCCTGATGATAGGAAGTTGAAGCCTGTGTACATTTTAATATTGAAGTTTTCCACCTTTCAAACTCTAATTAATTGTTTTTCTTTTAATTATTAATTATTTTCAATAATGTTTCTTAGAAAAACATTGTACCTGTAATTTTAAATTTCCACGAGACTGGAAAAGTAAATGATAACTTCATTTTAAAATTAGAAATATTTTTAAATCAAGCTTTTTGTTATCGTTAAAAAATTCTCACATTACAATAAACCCATAATTTCGAAAATTTGAAGCATTTTAACATTTTAATTTCTGTTCTTTAAAGAGCAAATAGTTCGTTTCATTTTATGAACCCAATTTAGATAATATTGTTAACTATGAAAAAAGAAACCACTTTCACGAATTTCCAAATTTTGAAATCTAGGCCTACTTACATTTCAAAATTATAATTTTTTTTTCTTTGAAAGATGAATTTTCGTGCTTCTTCCAAGAACATAAATTTTTTGTGAAAAAATCGTTATTTCTAACTTTAAGTTTCCAAGAATTTATCCTTCTGAAAATTGAAATTTTCTCTTTTAATAAAAAAATAGCAATTTTCGATTAAAGACTTATTTATCATTAATTCTATAAAATCTTAATTACCGTGTTCAAATTCTAGAATTTCGAAAAATTAAAGTTATTTACTTGAAAATTTAAGTTTCTTTTGTCCGAAATACGTGTTTTCTAATCAAATTGTTAATTATTTTTAATACGAAAAAAACGTAAATACTTCAGTATTGTATTACCACGAATCTGGAAAATTCAAACTTATCTTTCTGATTTTGGAGCCTCAAAGAAGAAAAGCTGAAGTTTTCTTCTTTGAAGCTCTAATTTTCTCTATTTAATTTATTAACTATATTTAATATAAAAAACCCTTACTATGTAATATAATAGCTTCTCGTGTTTTAATTCTCACTTACTTCATTCCTCGAATCCATACTTACCACCTTTTTAATAACATGAATATTTTTCCTTAAAAGCATAAATTAATTATATTTAATAATTCTTAAGGCTTTTCTTATGAGAGAAAACTGTACCAGTAAACTTTTACAGCTTTACAAAGTTCAATTACCTCACTTTGTTAAAACTGAGTTTATCTTTTTTTTTTGAAATTGTGTTTCTTTCTTACGTATTTACTATTTTTAATTATAAATTTTTTTTATAATATCACAATTCCATGTTTCTGAAAAATTTAAACTTACGTGTATATTAAAATTCATATTTTCTTTTTTGAACTCCAATAATTTTTTTTTAAATTATAAGTATTATAATTGTAAAAAAAAATCTTACTTGCAAATTATACTTGAATTAATAATAATAAATTTTAGTTTAAAATTAATAATTTTTTTCATAATTTTAATTTTAGTTTTTAAACCTGCTTAAGTTTAAAAATTAAAATGTTTCTCTTTCATTATAAATTACCTTTTTTTTTGTTAATCTTTAATCATTTTTTAATGAAAATCTTTAAATGTAAAAAATCCAATTCCACGAATTATGAAAGTTCAAATCTATCTCCATTTTAATAGAGATTTTTCTTCTTTGAAGGTTGTTTCCAATATATAATTCCTGCGATATTAAAATTTCAATAATCTGGAAAGTTTTAAATTATTTGCCTTTTAAAATTGGATATAATAATTTTCTCGTTTTCAGCCCGAATCATCGTTCTCCATGTAAAATCTGGATTGTTTTCATTGTGGACAATCTTAACTATAATATTAAATTTCCATGAATTAAGAAAACTCAAATTTTCTGAGTAATAAAAGTATATATTTTTTTCTGGCAGTCTCCAATTATTTATTTTATAAACCGTTCAAACTATTTTTGTTATGAAACTATTATTATTTATGATAATATCTCCTGCTAATATAAAACTTGTTATGAATATAGTCAAGATACAAGCTTAAATTCTATTTTAAAATTGAATTTATCTTTTTTCAGAATTTTGAAATATGAAATCTACTTGAATTTTAAAATTTTAATTTTTTACTTGCTTGAAATATTAATTTTCGTTCCGATTCCAAGAACATTACATTTTTATTGTGAAAAAATTTTGATTTCTAACATTAAATTTCCAAGAATTCATCCTTTTCTAAACTGAAATTTTCTTATTTCAATCCAAAATTATTATTTTTTATTCATTCATATTTATTGTTAATTGGATAAAATTTACCTACCATATTAAAATTCTGGAATTTCGAAAAATTAAAATTATATATTTCAAAATTGAAGTTTCTGTTGTCCGGAATCCAATCGTACCTAATTAAGTTGTTAACTAATTTTACTATAAAAATACCTTAAATACTTAAATATCGTATTACCTGGAATCTGGAAAATTCAAAGTTACCTTTGTGATTGGAGCTTCAAAGAACAAAAGCTGAAGTTTCCTTCTTTGAAGCTCCAATTTTCTCTATTTAATTTATTAATCTATATTTAATATAAAAATTCTTACTAACAAGTAAGTAATATTAAAGTTTCTTGAATTTTTAATGTAATTCTCACTTACCGGCATACCTTGAATTCTATACTTACCTCCATTTTAATAATAATATTATCTTTTTAAACCACAAATTAATTATATTTAAAATATTGATCCTTTTCTTATGAGAAAAGAAACACTGTATTAGTCATATTAAAATGCCACAATTCTATAAATTTCAATTGAGTTTTCCTTTTTTTGAAATGATATTTCTTTCATAGGTGTTAATTATTCGTAGTATGAAAAACTTTCTTGTTGTATCAAAATTCCACAGCTGCTGAAAAATTTAAACTTATGCTTATAGTAAAATTGGGAATTTTTTCTTTTAACTCCAATAATGTTATTATTTTTAAAATTGTTTTATTGCAAAAAAATCTTACTTGCAAATTACACCTGTCTTAATATAATAATTTAAGACTGCTTCCATTTAAGGACTGAAATTTTCTTCTTTCGATGAAAATTGTACTTTTAATTAATGTTTAACGAGTGTGTAATAAAAATCCTTAAATATAAAAATCCAGTTCCGCGAATTTTGAAAGATCAGTTCTATTGCCATTTTAATAGAGATTTTTCTTCTTTGAAAGTTGTTCCAATATGTATTTCCTGCAATACTAATATTCGATCAATCTGGAAAGTTTTAAGTTACTTGCCTTTTAAAAGTGGATGTAGTAATTTTCTCCTTTTGGTTCCAAATCACCGTTCTCCAAATAAGATCAGGATAATTTTGCGATAAATCTTAACTATTTTATTAAATTTCCATGAACCAGAAAAGTCTAAATTTTCTGTATAATAAATTTTTAATATTTTTCTTTAAATCCCGAATTATTTCTTTTATAAATCTTCCGATATATTGTTATCGTTTCACAATAACAATAGATCGGAATAATATTTATTTATTATAATAATATTTCCTATTGTACCAAAATTCTATGAAAATTGTAAAAATACAAATTTACTGTATTTTAAAATTGAATTTGCCTTTTTTTAAATCCAAATAGTCTTCTCTGTTTCGGGTTCTGATTATATTTGCCATGAAACGATGTTACTATTAGAATATTCCACAAAATCTGGAAAATTCCAACTTGTATTTAAAACGATTTTTCTCTTTGAAAGTTTAGTTATATTTTTTAAATAATATTCATTTTTAATATGATAAACTTTGCCTGTAATATTATATTTCCACATTAAATATCCTAATCAGATGGAATTCCAGAGAGAATCTTTTCCATAACTCCATTTTATAATTGGATTTTTTCAAAGAGAAGCATAAATCCTCGTTTTCTATTTAAGATTTTAATTATTTATTGTAGAAAAGCTTCTGTGCATCTGAAAAGTTTTATATTTCTACGAAACATTAGAGTTGTCTTCCTTGCTGCTTAAACAGCTATATTTTCCAATTCCGAATAATTTCTTTTATTAAATTCTGAATTATTGTTATTGAGAAATAATATTTCCTGCTTTATTATTATTTCTTGGATCTAGTAAAACACATGCCTACCTATACTTTATATAAAACAAAATTTTTCTTCTTTGAAACTTGAAATATTGTTCCTTATATGAAATATCTCAATTATTTTTACATTAAAAAATTCCTGATTTTAATTTTAAAATTAGACGAATCTGATAACAAAACTTACATATTAAAACTAATGTTTTAAAATTGTTGATTGAATACACATTATTTTCTGTTTTACGTCTTAACTATTTTAATATAAAAATTCCACTTGTATGAAAAATATCAATTCTACCTGTATTTAAAATTCAATTTTTTCTTCTTTGCAAACGTTTACCAACTGTTTTTTATTAATTATTTTTATCCTGAAAAAATTTGTATTTATTATAGTAAAATTTATGAGTTATATAGAATTATAAGTTTTGTTTTTCTGGAAAGAATGTTTGGTTATTCATTAATCCCTATCTGTAGTTTTATATTCCTGTGTTTCTGAGAAACTTATTCCTATTGGAATCTTGAAAATTTTCCATCCTTTGAATCCAAATCTTAGAATTTGCTGCTTTTTTTATTTAAAATGATTCTGCATTGCCTGTAAAAACTATTATGATGTGATGAACCTGAAAAATTCAGTCCTATTTACTGATTACTCGTCGTATTGATAAATTTATACTCTTCGTATATTGATAAATTCTTACATTGTTTTACTACAATGAATCTATGAATTTCTTTGCATTGTTTCATATTCTTTGATGATTAAATTGTTATTAATATGACTCTCGTTTGACTTCATATAATCGGGAAGTGCTTTGTAAAATTCAGAAATTCACAAATTTTTAAATATTTTAATAAATTTTCTATATACAATAATAGCCTATGTCGGCGAAGTACGGATGGAATTATATCTAAGAGAGTTTTCTAAACAATCTCGCTCTAACGTTCTTTTGAAAGTTAGTTCCTATAGAAAAAAAAATATCAATTACAATTGCCAAATATAGGTTTAAATGAAGCCATGTGGCCTCCACATTTATATGTGGAATGAGATATAAATATCCGAATTTTAATCGAAAATATGATGTGTTTTACTACAATTTATTCTGTAAAAAAAGGAGTAATTAGTTTAATGTAGAGACATATTTACAAAATATTATAAGATTTCATCTTGGAATAGAATTTACCTATAACATCATCTTAAAGCTGGTTTGAATATAAGAGCGATACGAAAGATACCCGAAGGGAAAGTTGTGATGCATATAAATTATACGGCCGACATGCTAATGTTTACATTGGTATCGCCGCCATCCTCACATTTATCTTGCTAAGCAATTTCCTGTAAAATAAAGTATTGAAATAGCATTTCTATCGACACCAACAATAATCTTCAATCGGTCACACGCTCAATATTAATTACCATAGAACCAAAAAATATAGAAAAAATATAGTAAGTTTCATAAATGTTATTAAAATATTTTGTTTATAATTTTATATTATATTGGATTTCTCCTATTCATACTTCTAACTTGTAAGTATAAGTTTACATCATGATAAAAACTAAGGAAAATTCAGAAAACGTGGAAATCATTATTACCTAAAGAATATGGTTCTACATTGTCTGAATTTTGGAAATATGAGATTCTATTTTCATAATATTGCATCACTAATTAACAGCAATGAAAATTTATTTCGTCTTTATCATTCGTTTAATAAATGTATTGTGTATTGATATTTAAAGAATGAACCTCGTTATCTATCACATTGGTACAATTGTTTCACTATTATTTGTCATAGTGACCTTAATTTCTTTATATATTTTTTGACTGCCAAGTAAAGAGTTTTGAAAGTTTCTATACAGATTTCTGATTACGAATGAATCAAAATTGAAAAATCACAAAATCGAAAAGATTAAAAATATTTATAGAATTATTTTATAGTTATATTTAAATGATTTTTATTGCGATGTAATTTTTGTATTATTTAAGTGAAATATTGCACATTTGTATTTTCCTATTTTTCATCTATTTAATATTACACTGCAAATCTGTATGTTTTCAGAATTAATAGTAATCGAATATATTTATCGCAATTTATAAAAAAATATGAAAATAAAAATTATTTTAGCTATGGTCTTTAATCGTAAAATTATTCTACTCGATCCGATTTTGACTTGCATTTTGTCAATTATAGATGTAAGGGAGGTGACATTTTTTTCAGTATAGCTTACACCTTTTATCATATCAGCATTTTCAAAGTAGAACACGAATCAAATGATAATTTATAACTATGAAATATTATTAAAAAAGACTGTATTATATTTTATCGTAAACAGAAAATGAAAATGTTTTTGTAATATATAAAAAAGATTCTTCTGTACATTTAATAATTTTTTTTTTAAATAGACATCACGAACAAATTTTTATTTAAACTGAACTTTTAATAATTAAAAATAATTTCTCTTAGTTTAGTTCATTCTTCAAGTAGTAATTAAAATAAGTAATTTAAATCAACATAAGAACATTAGCAAAACAAATATATATACTGTAGAATAAATTTCATGTATGTTTTTTTGCTAACATTCCTACTTTATGTGAATTAATAGGGAATTGATCTTGCTATTTCGGTAATAAATCGGCCAACATGCTCTAGCCAGAAGTTTCTCATAATATTTGAATTTTGTTTTACTTTCATCTACAAATGTCTGATTTTTGATGGGTCATAAGAGTAAAATAATGACTGTATGATTAAACCCATTAAAAATTAAAGAAAAATATCTTAAACTAATTATTAAGAGAAATATCGTTAGATAAAGCAATGTAGGAAATGAAAAGAGCAAAAATATTAAATTTTTTTTTATTAACATTCAACTTTTTGAACAACATTACATGATTCAGCTTTATTCCTCAACTCCTGAATATAGAGCACACAATTTATCCTCTATATGTGACATTTGTAGGTCTACTAATGCTTATCTGATCTATCAACTAAACTTCTTGAAATACAAGATACTAAGTTCAATTTATATTTTTTGTTTTATTTTATTCATTAAATAGTGTTCTATTTATGCATAGAAAACTTGTTATTTTGGGATAAATAAAATGTAATCATTTTCTTAGAATTGTCAACATTTGCCAAGATTTCTTTATGAACACTATAATACAATTTATTATCAAATATTTGAATAACATTCATTATCATTTCTAAGAACTGATATTTACTCTTCAAACAGGTCTAGAAAACATGTTTGTATCATTCATTTTTGTGCTGAATAACATTTTCTATTGAACACCCAAGTGAAGATAAAGCAAGGTGAGTTATGACATAAATTAGAAATTCTTTAATTTTGTCTTGTTTTAATTCCTTAGTTATAAAAATTCTTTTCATGACATTTCCTTATTTTTAGTTCAACCATAAGTTTAACCTCATTATCAAAGTTTGAGGAAAATCAGAATGCAAAGAAACACTTATGAAAACATGGAAACTATTGTTAAAGAGCATGGCTCTGTGGGGTTTGAATTTTAAAAGGAAGAGATTCACTTTCTGCAGCATTATGATATTAATAGCAATGAAAATTTATTTTATGGTCATCATACTTCTAGAAGCTGAGGAGTTAAGAAATAAACTATCGATGTATAGTGGAGTGAATTCAACACTATTGATATTACTTCCCATAATGAATATAATTTCTTTCTATAGTTTTCTGATGAACAAGAAAAAAATTTTGAAAATTTCGAGAAAGATTTTTGTTATAATAGAAAATCACAAACAGGAAAATATAACAAATAAGCATATTTCCAGTAGAGTGATATTAGTATGGGGACATGAAGTAGTGATTTTATGTATGATAATTTTTATCATATTGAATGGGGAATATGAAAATATGGCAAAACTTTGATATATAAAACAGTATTTTGAAATAGTCATTACAGAAAGTATTTTGCCATTTATATTATTATCTGTACAAATCGTATATGCAATTATTTTAATGCTTCCTCAAATTTTTTTTCTATTATTTACGGTACTATCCAGGGAGTGGAGAAAGCATTCGATCAATTATTTAAGAAAATCTATATAACTGAAGTTACATAGAGTGAAATTCAGTTTATATCTTCTATTTATATGCAGATCGTAAGAATTGCGGAAGAAATCGAAGATATTTATTCACCGATTTTGTTTCTTTGAGCAACTGTTGTTGGAAGAAACATATTCGTTAGTTTCTCTTCTGCTTTTGTTTCTTCGTTTATATTTACCTTACTACGTAAGGTATATTTGATATTTTTTCGAGAAGAAAAATAATTCCAATTTATCTTAAATGATTCAATTTTAAGGTTCTTTATAGTAGCAGACAATGATGGTCATCATAATGAATATGTTTTGCCCTGATTATACAGATCACTTTTTATCAGTAAAGAACAAGCGATTAGGTTGGCTATTCAATCCCACCTAACGTAATCAGTTGAGATGATGCTGGTACTATTTTTGATTGATGTCCATTATTTTTCTGTCATTTTCATGGTATATTATCGATTACTGTCCAACGCTTTTTTTTAATCAGTGTTATTAATTTTAAGTCTTTTCCTTAATGTGGACAGGTCACCCCAAATTGCCTAGCCATGTCATTTAAGGGTATTGAATGCATAACTGAAGCCAGCTGCTCTTCAATCCTTATGCCTCTAGAACAGCGTTCTCTGAGTTTGTAATCAATGGGCATCTGTAAAGAAACATTATTTTACCATCAGTAGAGATATTCTGCATTATCTCATTAAAACGTAGATGAGTGAGATGGTTTTTTTTAAACTTTTTAAAAATTGTTTATTTTGTTACTTTTTTCATTTTGATTAATTATTTTTTTGACATTACTTTTTTTGCATATGCCTCCATATAAGATATTTTGAATAATAAAAGTTTTCAATTATGATTATTAATTCTTTTATCAGTAAACAAAAAAGTTACGCCATCTCTCTCGGTTTTACCCTATAAAAATAATTAATTCTCTAAAATTATTTATTTTCTTTCTATTAACAATTGTATATTTATTTACTTCACGTACTACCTAAATAAATATAAAACTTTTATGAAAATATGTCAATATTTTCCATAATATGAATTTTCCTACGCAGTTTATTGAAGCAACGCTCGTTATCGATTCTAAGATATTCATTTTAACAATACTCTTCCGATGATTAAAAAACAGCATTGCTGCTAACACGCACTGTCATGTCAGTACCAGAAAATAGATTAAAGGCAAGTAAAATTCTAAATATTATAGATTTCATTAAATATTTTTCTTTTAATTACATTTTTAAATTATTTTAGCATATATTACCTATCTACTGCTTTGTTTCTGTAACGATGAGTTTAACGTCAGTAATAGAAATCGAGGAAAATTCAGAAACTGCCGAAGAATTCATTAATCGCAGACATAAATTGTTATTGAAGAGCATGGCTCTATGGGGTTTAAATTTTAGAAAGAACAGGTGTTGTTTTCGTAATATTGCATCATTAATAACAATGAAAATTTATTTTCTTGCTGTGATGCGTATATCAGTTGAAAATATGCAGAATGAATTACCAATATCAATGATATTAAATTCTATAATTTACATATTAACTATTTCAATGGCAATTATTTCTTTTTGCAGCTTTTTGATTAACAATAAAAAAATTCTGAGAGTTTCCACGAAGATATTTGATCTAGTTGGAAAACGCAATGAAAACAACAACAACAAATATATTTTCAATAGAGTTATATTAGTTTGGAGTCATGCTGTAATACTTTCATCTGTGACATTTATTGTGGTATGGTATAATGATTATGAGGATGCACTTAACTATTGGGATATGAAAAGATATTTTGCAATAGATGTTTCCGAGAATATTTCAATAATTATTGCTTTAATTTTGGAATATTTATATATAATATTTTTCATTCTTCCTGAAAATTTTCTGCTTTTATTCTTCACTTCAATGATTAAAGAATTGGATCATGCTTTCGAACATTTATTAGAGAAAGTCTGCGAAAACGAAAATATCTGGAGAGAAATTCAATTTGTACCGTTTACCTACATGCAGATAATAGACATTTCAGAAGAAATTGAAGATGTTTATTCGCCCATATTGTTTCTATGGACAGTTTCTATTGGAGGAAATGCAATTTTAAGTTTCGTTAACATTTGCTCTTCTGTATCTAGATATAAATTATTACTCATTATACAATTATTAATTGAATCTCTCTTTCGGTTTCTACTTTTGGCCGATAATTGTAATTTAGTTTCAAAAACTTCTGAAACTGCAGTTAAAATTGGAAAACGACTCTACAGGAATTCGTTACTGAAGAACGAAAGGATCCATAATTACGCATATAGCTTTTCTATGAAATGTTTGCATGAATTACCTTCATTTACCGGTTGGAAACTCTTTAACATAAATCGAAATCTAATTACGGCAATCATTAGTATTGTAATAACATATACTATAATAGTAAATCAGTTAATTTAGATTTCGATATGATAACCATTCTCTCGCAATTTATAAATATTTTAATAGTAACTGAAGAAAGAATTTGAAGAAATATTTATGTATATAAATGCAAATTTATTTTTGCTTTCTGTAATGATATTAATTAAATTTTCAGCTGACATTCATGTGTATAATGAAACAAATTAAATATTATTCATTTTGATGTGTACTTATTATTATCGAATCATTTTAATAATTATCAAAGATTCGTTCAACAAATTGTCATCAACATCTAATGAGAGGTGGATTGTTTCAGATAGATAAATTAATCTAGTTTTCGTTTCTCTTCTTTATTATGGCCGCGTGCTATGGCTTACCACTATGGAGGATCCGGATCCTATACTTCCAATTTTCAGGCGAGGTCCGGGCCCGGCCCGTTGAACACTATCCTCAACCATCCTGTTAACTCCATTATGAATGTTAGCCAGCCTGGATGTTGTGATGTGCTCTGTAACTAGTCGCCGCCAGATAAAGTATATGCCTCAAGCGATATGGCGGCTTAACCTACCTAAACGCTTCTTTATTAAAATTGTATTTTACATATTGCTGATCATTATCTCATAGTAATTATCAATTTAGGATTCATTTTTAATTATTTCCACTACGCTTGAGTGAAAAATACTACTCTTGATAATTTTTGAACAAGTATGACTTTTTTGTTACTCGGAATAGATAACAATTAGAGAATTTCACAGAAATACCAGATGAAGTATAGGTGGAAAGTTGGAAGTAATATTGCAATAGTTATACTTTATTAATCTTACTATATTATTCATAACTCTATTAAAACTGAGAACGATGTAACTTTTCAGATTTCTCTAATGAAGTGAATAATTGACTCAGGTATTGATCATTCAATGATCTAAATTCAGATTCTAGTTCAGAATAATCGCATATCGTTCAAAATAATATGTTAGGAAAGTAAGCGATGGCAATTATCCAGAACTAATTGATGTCAAACTGTGCATACAATATTATTTTAATCTGTTATATCCTTTATCATATTGAATAAAGATTTTGAAGTTATCATTAATTGTTAGAATGCAAAAAAAATATATTGAAATAAGTTCGAATCACTGAGTTATTGTTGCACAATAATTGAAGAACTGAACCCGCTTTCGAATAATTATCAAAGAAAATCTACTTCAACAAAAATATGTGGAAATAAATTCAATTCTTATTCCTTTAAATTACAAATAGTCCACGATTTACGACTGAATTCGGTTTCAAACATTTCGAACCCTGTCGTCGTAAGTCGGAAATGCCTAAAATATACGGATTTCTTCCTACTAATATTTACTAGCAGACTATATTATTTCTACAAACATAAAGAACACCAAATAATAAGGATCATACACAAAAAGAACGCTTTCCATATATCTGACCATTGGTTCAGGGAATCGAACCCGATCAATTGCATTGATCAATTTCAGAATGTATCGATGACATCGCTGTCATACTTACGAAAACTAACTGTACATTGAATTTTCTAATTGAAAAGAATTCATATGAAGATAAATTTTTTCTCATTTTATTTTATTCATTAATATTCTTATATGATACGAACTGAATTAAAATATATAACAACAATATAGGATTTTAAAATATCTGTTTCAAACATCAACAAATGGATTTACATATTTTATTATTATTTGCTATTAATTAACAAATTTAATTTATTTACATTTAATTACTTGACACAAATAAATTTATTCATTCGCTAAAAGACACCAATATTTCTCGCATTTATTTTGCTGTTTAGTTTGCTGTCAAATATTACTGTATAATGACATTTTGTATGGAATAAACAAACTTCTTCAGGTAACAGTTAGTAGACTACTTGTTACCATGCAACATTTGGTTCGACTAAGAGAAGGTATTCAGGTAAAAGTATAATATAAATATTTACATTTGTCCAATGTTTTGGGTTTAATTCCGTATTTTAAAATTTGTGGTGATTTCTACTCTTTTGATTGAAAGGAATTAGATATTAAACCATGAATATAATGAAATGATAGAAATTGAAGAAGATTCAAAAAATATTAGTAGAAATATTGAATACATTAAAAGCATTATTGAAAAGTATGGTTCTGTGGGACCTGAATTTTAAAAAGAAGATATTTTTCTCCTATAATACTGTACTGTGTTATTAATAGCAATGAAAGTTTACTTTATTTGTAAAGGAATTTTATTTTTAAAGAACGAACTTTGTTCAGAATGTCAAAAGTATTTAGTTCACTCATGTAGCGATTACTTATCTTTAATAACCATAATTTTTTTCTGGAGGTTTGTTGAACAAGTAAAGGATTTTGAAAGTTTCGAGAAATCATAAAATGGACAAGATTAGAAAGACATTTTTACTAAAGTAAAGATAATTTGGGATAACGTTATAACATTTATGTCATTTATATTA
>WUQG02444517.1:0-35644 GCA_011317285.2 Androctonus mauritanicus
GAAAAATAAATTTCGTTGGGTCAACGGAATATGCGGTTGAAATAAGTTAACAACATTTTTCGTCGATCTAACGAAAATTCGCTTATATTGACGGAAAAATGTGGCTGTCATGATTAAACCGCAATTCTGTTGACCCAACGAACTTTATTTTTCAGCGCATTTGTATCAATTTGTCGCTCAAAAGTCCTGTAAAATGCCAAAAGCTGCAAAAAACCGAGATTCTTGGCGTAAGCTCAACTCATAAAGCTCAACACATCTGATCTAAGAGGCTACGAACTCCTCGATACCTACCGATAGGTATCGAGGATTATCAGTAAACAGGGGTGCTAACTGCTCGAATCAAAAATCTGACTCCAGATTCGAATTTAACTGACTTCGAAACCCGCCAATATCTACAGAGTGAATTGGAATTTTGAAAATCGCGTTTATCGTTGTGAATATTTCTTATAGCTTATCAGTAGACAGAGGTGACAACTGCTTGAATTAGAAATCCGACCTGAGATTCGGATTCAGCTGGACTCAACATCCTGCAGATACCCACAAAGCAAATTTGACCATCGGCCCATTGGCGAAATTGCCAACGGACCCGTTTTTTGTTACGGGAAAAAAAATTTCCCCTCTGCAGAATTTCTGATAACATTTTTCTTAATTTTGTCCTTGAGAAGTGCAGTTGCGAGGTTAATTGTTTGATCACTAAGTAAATATATGACTGTAAAAATTCCAGATGCACTATTTTTGCGCCCAAATCCCACAACATTTAAAGATCATTCAAAAGTCGCAGAAAAATAGGTTTTAAATAGACTTTGGTTGGTAGAAGTTTCTTTCTTCCCTCCTTTAACGCTGTTTTTTTTCTGTATTATAAAGCGATGAGAATTTGAATCGTCAGTTTAGATCAGAAATAGATCAGAAAAATAGGTCCTAAATAGACTTTGGTTGGTAGAAGTTTCTTTCTTCCCTCCTTTAACGCTGTTTTTTTTCTGTATTATAAAGCCGTGAGAATTTCAATCCTCATTTTAGATCAGAAATAGATCAGAAAAGTAGGTCTTAAATAGACTTTGGTTAGAAGTTTCTTTCTTCCCTCCTTTAACGCTGTTTTTTTTTTCTGTATTATAAAGCGGTGAGAGAGTTTGAATCCTCAGTTTGGGACGAATGAAAATTAGGTTAGCAGTCTAACATCCGCCAAATCATTATGACACATTGGCGTTTACAATCGATCAAAGAAGAAGAGAGCGGGAATTGAAAAAAAAAAAAAAACAGCATTAAGTGACATTTGCAAATGACTTCGATTGCAAATGCAGGCATTGTAATATAGTCTGATTGTCCATAGAGGGGAACAACTATCTGTTATAGGCGTTGACAGAGCCATCTATCGTCAATTCCCCTCGAGGGATTTTGCTCTGGGACAACATTTTCATTCTACGCTTTACAATGGTTTATTCCCAATAAGAATAGACGGCGCGCTCTTCCTCGATTAAATTTCGTTAATCGTCGTTAACGGGTAAAGTCCAAACAACGCTGGCTTAATGCGAAAACCTACCGACGCTCGCCTAATTGCGCATCAACAAACTCGAGCGTTAATTAAAATAAAAAGAAAAGTTTTTTTTTTTTTTTCTCCTAGAGAGAAGTTTAAATTGGTATTATCGTTCATCTAAATAGTCTGTGTCCATCGATCTTTCATTTCGGGGCGAGTCCGTTCGCATGACATGACAAGACACGGTCAGTGCTCTGTACCTATTGAATATCTCCACATACGCACATATACGAGTGCATACCGCTAGTGAGAACGATCGATGGATAACAACATCGCTGCCTGAAAGGGAGAAACAAAACGTTTCTTCACGAGCATTTCTACGCCAGAAACAGCATTATACACACAAATATTTTTTCGTATTAACCATTAATGGACTTCGAGAAAATTTCGAGCAATTTTAATGACTGTAGAAGATTTTTTTGTTTTTCTAACTTTAATACATTCTAATTTCCGTTTCTTGCCAGAAGAAAAATAATTCTTGCAGAAGAAGAAACGATAAATGTACTTTCGTGTTTAAAATTTAAGTTTCGGAAACTATTCGTTTCTAGTTAACACGCAGATCTGTATAGACTACATGTCTGTTTTGTTGGACAACACGCGGTAATACTTTTAAAGGTCTATTGATAACCTATATTTACTTATTATATCAACTATTACCAATAACCACACGTGTACTTTTACCTTATTTGTTTACCTTGTAGATTGTTTCGTATCGAATAACTTATCTATACCTTTTGGCTATGTTATCAGCTTGTACTGTCGTTTCCTTTATACGTTCTTACGTGTAAAGAAAAGTAGCTTTCCTACAAAAATAAAAAAAAAAAGTAGATCTTTCTTACAGAAACAAAAAAAAATATCTTCTTTATTGTATTATCCAATATATTTTTTCTTTTTTTTTGGCCGATTCCATATCAATATTCACAAATATTATTATCACATGACGTGAGATACAATCAGTGTCAAATATTATTTTATAGAAAATCTATTATAGATTGAATCTTAGCGTTAAAAAAAAATTTTGGAAGATAAGGTACGCTTTCTTCTCCGAAATCTTCCTTTATTGTATGATACCGAAATCGATGCTAACCTTCGTCTTATTCTAGTCCATTATTTAATTTTGT
This sequence comes from Androctonus mauritanicus, assembly GCA_011317285.2. Taxonomy (NCBI): domain Eukaryota; kingdom Metazoa; phylum Arthropoda; class Arachnida; order Scorpiones; family Buthidae; genus Androctonus; species Androctonus mauritanicus. Next base: position 2,653 of record WUQG02444517.1, read on the forward strand.
CACACACTTCAGCCAAATTTATTGTTATATTTGCAACGTGATTGATTTTCCATTCGTTCTCTATCAAATTATTGAATTTTGCAGCATTTTACCGTGGAAAAAAAAAAAATCATTGCTGGAATCGGATTTTTACCTCCAAAATCTTTAAAATGAGATTGAATTACGTCAAACCTATATATCATTATTTCCATTTAAAGAAACGTATTTGAGCCCATAGAAAAAAAAAAACAACAAGAGTTTTAAGAGTGATATATACACGCAACCATAATGCGGTCAATATGTCACTGCGAACATATTAAGCACACGTAGACTACAACTTGGACATTCTCTAGTTACTAAGCAACTCCTCTGTTTTGTATAGACTATAATGATCTGTGCCAAGATCAGAATACGCATTAGTTAAAGAAAGGAATTAGTCTCATCCCGTGTCTGCATTGTAACTTAATATATATTCAGCACAGAGAGACTTTTATCACTAATTTCATTGGATGGTGTTGTCATTGGAGATGTATTCAGAGAGCTAGAGAACGTTAGTCACCGAGGAACATTGGCTAACGACGTCAGCTTTGGTGTAGAATGGACTTTTTTTCAGGACCGTTTGACTCAGGCCACGCCTGTTGCCCATAAAATCCCCTCAAGGGTTATGTTACAGTATAAAAAGTAGCGTTTAGTCAACACTAGGGTGGAGTATTTCCCTAAGGTAGTACCCGAGCAAACAGATTTCTTTTTTTTTTTTTATTCTCGGACTGTAATGGATGTGAGTTTCCTCTCTGTGTAGAATGTACTTTTTCTGATCGATTATCGGTGAGAAAATAATTGCCACATCAAATAAGATAACATAGGAATTTCTCGAAATATTTTTCGGAGAGAAATTAATTATATCAGCCAAAAAGTTTAACGCGGACGTAGCAATTAACTCAAAGAAAACAATGTGAAATTTCCAAATTGCTAATTAGTTTATTCGAGTGAAGCGTAATAACAATTTTTGACAACTGGATAACACGCGAGATGATTGAATGAACATAACAAATTTTGCCTTACATTAATTCCTGCTGGAGAAAAAATTAAAAAAAAAAAAAAATGCTTTTAAACCGAGCAAAATATTAAAACATTGTTGCGACATATATATTGTTAAGCTCGGAAAATTGAGGAAAGTTCTTTTATGTACGGATATCTAAACAATAATCGAAACTGTGAGAGATAGTTCTTGCGCATGGCATTCATCTTAGTTTCTTTCAATACGGGTATTACAACACATTACTAATCTTTGCCATGCATTATCCTTTTCCTAACAATCGAAACCATAGTCCCCATATTGAAACTGGACAATAAGAACAGTTTTAGTTGGTTTCGAGCTTTTTCGTTGAGTAAAAAGAATCGATTCAACATTTCGTGCGCGGAATTTGTAGAGATGAATTTCAAGCTTTCAATCGTACTCGACAAAGACTTTTCTACTCTTTTTTTTTTTTTTTTTTCCTCCCCTCTTTTTCCTTTCTTAATGCCGCGACTTAGTATTCAGAGCATTGGAATTCTAAACGAAAATATCTTACGTGTGACTTCACACTAAAACTAGATCTGTCCCGTTTCCAATCCAGGAAATGGCGTTTTCTTTACTTTTTACTCTCTACTTTATATGCAAATCTTAGTAATTAATGTGACTACTCAGCTATTAACTATTATATCTTCCGATATCCGACGATTTTTAAGCATTCATAAATTAATAAATTATTCAAATTTTAATTACTCCCGATTAATTAATTCCTTTAACCAAGAAATTTTAAGTCGGGTATAAGAAAATTTTTTTCTCTCATAAAAATTCATCGAGTACAATTCGATCATATATATATATATATATATATTTTTATTATATATATATCTACTTTCATCTTCCGGACCCGCGGCATTTCTCCATAGATTTAACGTTGCTTCTGCTGTTTTGTATTTTTCTTCATCTCTAGCTTTCAGATTGAAGTAAATTGAGCATCGATCTCCTTCATCCATTATTAAAGTAAAATCCCTGGACGTTTACGTAAAAGGGTAGTTTTCATTTTTTCCTCTTATATATATATATATTTTTTTATTATTGTTATTATTATTATAATTTTTTTCTTTAATATGACTGGCAGATAACCAATACTCTAGTTTCGATATGACTTATGTATTCAGCCATTACTCTTTTTTTTTTTTTTTTTTTTTTTAGAAAAGATTGTTTATGAAAATATTTTTTAAAACCTTAAACAGAATCTCTTCGATGAAATACGTAAAAATAAAACAAAAAAAAGTAAAGAGGAACGGAAGAAAGAAACGGTTTTTGGTGTGTTTGCAGTATTCGCGGTAGCGTAATGTAAAAATTAAATTTTCTTTTTTTTTCGCTTTAAAAATATAGTTTTTCGATCTTTATTAAAAACAAAAAAAAAAAACTATAAATATATGCCATAGAAGAGTATAAATTGCTTATAAAATGATTGCTTTGCCGTTTTCTGAAAACAATAAAGCCAGTCGGTAAGTCTATACATAATTAATGTGTGGATGCTTCTTGCAAAATTCAACACTGCCAAGACATGTACGTCATTAAATATACAGCGTGCACGACAATATATACAGTTGGTTGGGGGATTGGGGTCGTCTTTGCGACGTATTTCCACCATCCATCTTTCCTAGTATGGTCCCTTGGAGAGAAAGAAAACGACATCTCGAGAATGAAAATTCGCTAATGTTACAATTTGTTAACCGTCGACGTAAGAAAACTCCAGGAAAAAAAAATATATATATATATAAGGTAATAATAGAAATTAATACAGGTGAAGTGTCTTAAAAACGTCAAGAATGCCTGCAAAAAAAATTTCCATGGGTGAGATATTAAGTGAGTTATGCCGAAACAAACATATCAAAAAGATTTAATTACATTTGATTTCCATTAATGAGACAATATTTTATCAATGAAGGAGAACATAACACATTAAAGAATGAGATTTATTTAACTGCTGCTGATAAAATAGCTCGATAGGGAAAATAGCTGTTTGTCTTCTTCAAGACTCAGTTTTATTGCTGAACGTTCGGTTTAAGTTTATAGAAGTCAATTGAAAGTTTACTCGTTGGATTTATTCGCTATTTATTAAGTTATTTGCACCCGAACCTTGCCCAGTTTATCAAACTTTAATGCAGTTTGGCAACGGCAATAAACATCTACAAAACGTCAGTTTAATAAATGTTATTTGTCTTACTAACTTGTTACGACTTTTCTTCCTTAGACGTTCTAATTTTATCAGAATTAACGAATATCAAACAACTCTTCCTTTCTCCCACTTATCTACGTTTAGAGTCACAACCCGTCTGCAATTTCTTAAAATTAATAATCATATAAAGAAACTAAACTCGTCCACATCGAAAGATTTAAAAATTATCGTTGGTTATCTAAGATTTTAAAAGAATAAAAGATAAAAAAAAAAGATAAAAATCTGGAGTTTTAAGCTAAATTTTTGCAACTCATCAGTTTAGCGCGATAAATCATGTTTAATTGGACATAGTTAAACATGAATAATTCAATCTGGTTCTTTTAAATGCAAATTTAACCTAATATTTAAAAATTGTACCTAAATACGAAGAGTTATGAATTTTTCATAAAGTCGGAATTGAAGCAAGTTTTCAAATTGTATAAAAATATAGGATTAACTTTACGAGATGAGAAAGTATAGATAGGCAAATTATGCATAAGGTATATACAATTTTACGACCACTACGTATTGCATAAACGTGAAAATTTTATGCAGAAATAACTTCTTTCTTCTATCTTTTCCTACAACTCCGTACCAAAAGTAGTAGTAGTAGTAATGGCGTATGGGCAGTTATATATATGTATAAAAAAAAAAAAAATCTCAGGAGCAGCTGCTTGGGGAGGAAAAATAAAAATAAAAAAATAAAAAGATTCGGGTCGTGGGAACCGTAAAAATATATACACACAAATTTTTTCCCTTTTTTTACACGAGTTATAAAAACGTTATTTTTACGATACAGAAACCACAAATAATCGTATTTTTCGTACCAGATTATGATGTCGAATTTAACAAATATATATATTTGTGTTTCTTAGATCTAAGGCGTTATTATTAAGCGATAAAGTCGGCTATAATCCTGGAAGATAAAACACGTTCGCCATTTTCTTCCTTCTCGTAACTGAACAAAATTGGTTTTAAGCAAAACGGAAAGAACTTTCAGAAAAATCGATAATATTTAATTTTAACATGTGATTGTTATTATTTATCGTACCTGTCTCAATTAAGGTTTATTTATCGGCGACAGTCGAGTGGTTGGTTTACAATGGGACAATATAAAAATGGATGGCGTAGCTGCACTGGTTCCGGAAGCGAATTCATTCGAAGTAGTCCATTCTAATTGATTCTAGATAGGAAATAGGAGTGGCCGAATAGTCAATCTTCCTCTCATATAGGCTTATTCCTACAGACATGTTGTCTGAAGGTTCGTGACCCGATATCGTTTCTCCGCTATATCGCATGTCTGTTCACTGTTTATTATGTGGACCGATCGACTTCTGCTAAATGGAATTTTGTGCCAAACACTTCTAAAACAGTTCCGTAGCCCCGAGGAGAAACTTATACACTAACTATCAAACATGGTCCACTCGATCCAACAGTATCGGATTTTTTATTACTATTTTTATTTTTTTAATCGTTCGGCTGGTATAGAGTTACAGAAACATCCATCAGCACCGTCGAAAGTGTCTTTAAGAGAGTAATTTCTACATATTTAATTAAATTCTAAGTATAAAAAGCGGGAGAGATTGGGAATTAAAGATCCACCGATCCAATTTAGTTTAGTTCGGACATTAGTTTGTTAACGTTAATCGATTTATCATCAATTTTCGATCCTCCGAGGAGAAAACAGAAACAAATATGCATTCGGAACACACGGTTGATAATGGAGTTTCAATATGATTTGTGCTTGTGTGTGTGTGTGGAAGGAAGAAGCTAGCGAATGACATCAGTCGAGAATTCAATTTATGCAACCGTAATGTTAATGCCTTTAACACGATTAGTTGATAAATCGCGTCGACTTGTTGGATTAAGTCGTCAAAACGCTCGACCGCTTCTACAGAAAGCTTATCGGACAACAGAGTCCATTTAATGTGATCATGCATAAACGACAATATTCCATTCTTGTAATAATAGAGTTAAAGAGGCATCGGGGATTTCTACCATCACTCGCCATACACATTCGGAATTTCTTTTTATTTAAATGTTACATTACTCTCACGCTTCCGCAAATTAAACAAAATGAGTTATACGTAAACATACAGTATACAGTAGACTCCCGTACAAAGCGGGGAGATACGTACCGCGTTATACGAGACACGCATTATCGGACGATTTTAAACTCGTCTCCGAGTTCCAGCACCGATGACGTATGCTAATTACACGCGCTTTAGTTTCGAATATGATTTTATTACGTGCAGAGTATTAATTAATTCGTTTTAAAAAGAAGGTTTTTTTTTAATAAAGGGAAAAAACAAAACAGAATACAGGTAAATAAATTTTTAAAATATTGTATAGTCTATAAGTAGATCCCGAATAATAACACGGATTCCGAAAATGCGGATTCGTATAACCCGACGAAAAATTTGTTAAAGTTGTCATGGAAACGAAAGAAATATCGTTTGGTCTTACAATCAACGGATATTATAAGTAACGGGGTAAGTAACGTTAAAAAGAATTTGTCCTACGCGGTTTATAGCGTTGTACGAATACTAGTCGCAATTTTTTAGTCGCTTTATACGAATTAGTGTTTTAGGAGAGCGAGTTATACGGGAGTTTACTGTACATCCATCTTTCAAAAACAATCTGTAAAGATACGGTTCCATTAAAGTTACATTTTCTTGAGAGATTCTTATCTGCGATATTTTATCTATTCAACTTCTGATTTATATAATTTACTCCAACTTTATCGAACGTTATTTTTTATTTCTCCTTCTCCTACGGTACATCGAGACATTCTCCATTTTGTACAATTACGAAACTCGATTCGCCTTCGAAACTAATACACCGGACACGATCGGGTTTATTGCCATTTCTAATTGTTTACAGTTATTAAATTTCTCTCGAAACGTTATAAACCAAAATGAAATTTTGACAGTTTTTACCCTGGCTAAATTTTACCCAGCGAATATTTTTCTTTTCTTTGCTTCTTTTATTATTATTATTATTTTTTTTTATAATTGCCATGGTACGTCGCCATGGTTAATTTATGTAACTGGTTGGTATTATTAAAAATTTCGACGAAATTATAAATTCCATTAAATTGTCATGAAAAGAAATACTTTAAAATAATAAATAAATTTTTAAAATATTCGCAAACACGAAAACTACCGAGTTTGAATATTTAAATTAGATATATATTTTTCTTTTTTTTTTTTTGGCTTTTTAGTGCAAACAATGAAGTCGCACACGCAATTAGTTTCGATTTTTGTTTCAATTTATAAATTTTCAATTATAAATTGTTTAACTTTTCTACGTAATTTTTTTTATTTTTTTTATTTTTGTTTAGTCTACTCGGAAATTTATTCGATTGCATTTTCGTAACTTTTTAAAGTCGTATATTCTTCTTCTTTTACAATGTAATATATTCGTTCTTTTATATTATTTTTCAGTCGCATTCAAGTTTTCAAAATATTCGAATACAACTTTTCGGTCTCTATACTAAATTGAATAGAAGAATTTTTTTTTTTTTTAAGAAAAAAAAAGAATTAACTAGAAAGAAATATGTAGAACGAAAAGTCGTACTTTCTTTACTATGGTTTTTATATATATATATATACAAGAAAAGATTCGGTTACACATTATCGAGCCACCGGAGAACTTAAGAAAAAAAAAATTAACATAAAAGGTAGCAGTTTTAATATATACGGCTAGGTATATAAAAAAAAAAAGACGATACTATAGTTTATTTTTCAATATTTTCTCTGTCAGTTGCTTCGTAATTCACGTGTAAAAGCAGAGAGTTGAATGGAGTAAAGCTCGTCTCGCGTTTCATCATTTTCACCCTGTTTATTCTTGCTTCATTAAAAATACAACGAGTTCATTGACATGTAAAGTTAGGGGGTAGTATGAAATCTTTCGTCTACAGCAGATGACGCTGTTTTAGAAGCATCCTTCTTTTTTTACTTCCGCTAGCAAATTTTCGTCTTGTAGCTACTAATTAGACTTGGCTAGAGACTGGAATAATTCATGGATGTCTTATGAAACGAAGCTTGTACAGGCCGCTGCTAATACTTTCGATTGGCAACTGCTTCTCTCTCTCTCTCCTTTTTCTCTTATAAAAATAATATAATTTTATTTATATTGGTATGCGGATGATGGTTTTAGGAGTTTTTACTCAGGTGAGAAAATTAAAATTCCTTGGCAAACTGATTTTTGAGAATATTCAATAATTTATCTACGTTTGAATAAATTTTTAAAACAAGATCTGTTTACGGTGCCAGACTAGCTAGAGAAGAAAATGACTTCTTTTTTTTTATATTTTTAATTTTTATTTTTCTCTGGCCAAAAATTAATGAATTAAAAGTAATAAAAATGCAAACAACCAAGCATATACAGTATATATATGTATACTGTATATAATTTTATGTACGTAAGCTTAATTTTATTCTAGAACAAATTATATTTTCTTGGCCAAATTAATGTAATCCGTGCGAAATATAATGAAAAATGTAAAAATATTATCGAATTTCCACCAACAAATAAATTATTTAATCTTATAAAAGGCTACATAAAGTGAATATTTTCTCTATAATAATCGAGTGTATAATATTAACAGAATATTGGATATTAATGAAGATTATTAAAGATAAATTAGAACAAGATCCTTTTAATTTAAATCATGTACGATATAAATCATGCATAACTCGTCTCTCTCTCTCTCTACTTTCTCTTTACCGGATCGATATTCCAATTTTTGAATTTAAAATTCCATTCTGTTCACTATTATGGTGAAGTTCATAAGAGATGCTCCACTTATAGCGAGCTCTGTTGCATATCAATATTTAACGAGGTATTTAATTGCATTAACAACAATTAATTCGATAATAATCGTTTAGAGAACGTGAACTCTAAGAGCACGTATTACTCATATTACATCGCACGTAGAAATTTTGCTTTCAGGCCCATATCTACGCTTCTTAATAAAGTGTTACGTTGCTAAAAAGCTCTTAAAGAATTTTTTTTTTAATCATTAACAAACACGAATTCGATATATTAAAAAAAACGAGTAACGCACTCGATTATCCGTTATTAAATTCTTTTTTTTTTTACCCAATATATTCCGTTCGTCCACCTGTAATTGTTTTAAGTTCGATTTTTTTTTTAGAGGAAGAAAACGAAGTGATGAACACGAAATGAAGTTTCTTCGATAGAAACGAGAAGTAATTCGATATTAAAGTTGGAGCTTACAAGAGAGTTCGGAGTACGGATAATCCGTGCACGGGTAATCGAATGAGTGTGGTGGCTGGGTTAGATACTGTCACATCCAACCAGGCTTCAATTTCTGAACCACTAACCAATTTTTATGCTGCAACTTATATAGATTTAGAAGAAGAAGAAGAAGGAAGGAAGGAAGGAAAAAAAAAAACAAGAGCGCAGTTACAATTCGCAATTAGTTAACAAAATCGATTAATCAGTTTTCAAACAATTTCCTGGAAAAAAATAATATTATATATATATATATACTACATATATAAAGTAGGAAAGAGAGAAACGTTCGGAACAGCTGCAGTAAATACAGTATTCGAAACTACATTATCTTATTATCTTACAAGGAAATTAGATCACCATCCGATTTTGACATTCGGTACATCGAAAGCAACCATTTGGAGAATGTCAAGCTATTCCAAAGTAAGGTAAAGACTAGGCTACAAATGGTATTGTGCAGTTGATTTGTTTCTGTTTCTGCAGAGATTTGTCTTTTATATAGTTCCAGAATAGGAATTCGATAGATTGTTTGTCATGGGAGTTAGAAACTGAATACGACGATGCAGTTATTTCTGCTGTCGAGCCTATCACAAAGCTCTGCTGCGCTAGTTTACTTACTGTAATCTCTATCCTGTCACTAATTGGATATAGCTGATTTAATCGAGATTAGAAGTAAGGATTGTCGACATATTTATTTTCTTATTCCGCGTACACAAACGTAAAAAAACTTCAACTTACATAAATATAAAAACAATTCGATCTACAAATATAAATCTAGAAAATTACCAGTAAACCCTGCTCCGAGCGAAGTTATCTTCATTATATTTTTTACAATACTTCCTAACTTTGCCTCTGGAAAAAAGAAATACAGTATATATATATATATACACACACACTTTTATATATATAAAAAAATTCATTAATCTAATAAAAATTATTTTTTTTTCTTTTATTATATAGATTAATTTATCTAAATTATCTTCACGATAAATTAATTTACTTTGAAAATTAGAAGAAAAAAATATAGATATATATATATATATTAAGGAAAAATACTTTAATTGAATCTTATTTTATTTAAGAGTAATAAATCTTATTAAGAAATAAAATGCTGTAATGTAATTTTGGAGTGGAAAAATAGTTTCGGATTTTCTTTCTCTCCTTTTTATCTATTTATATTTAATTATCTGAGATAATTAGTTTCTGAAATTATCATTTTTAATAACTCGTTTTATCAAATTTAATATTCACCAGTTTTTTTTTTTTTTATCAAAAGGCAACAAAAACAGACAAGATCACAAAATGAACGTTTCCTCCGCTGTAACTTTGCACTCGGTTAATTGAAACAACATAAGGAGGAAGATTATTGATCTGTATCTAGTTATATATTATTTTATATGGTTTTTGTGCTCAAATTTTAGTTGGTACGCGTTAGGAGGAAGTTTAAAACTGATTGGCCATCTGTATATTTAAAAAAAAAATAAGTATCGTTATAAATAATCAATAGGTAAATGCGAAAAAGGTTTATTATAAAAATATTAGTTGAATTTTTTAAAGAAAGAATTTCTTTATAATACCAAACTGGAAACAAATGTTACTAAACGTCTCCCCCATCGTAGGATAGAATGTCATAGAAAGAATTTTGAATAATTGAACATCACGTGGATTGGAAATAGGGCGCTTCTCCTCCATTAATAATTCCGTATCATGCGTTCATTTTTTAGTTATGTTGCTCTGTTGAATTCCAAAGGGGGAATTTTTCCATGAATTCTAGAATAGTTGAACTTAAAAGTTGTCTCCTATCCTTTTGAGATTCTCTTGTTGAAATTGCTTGAATGATCGTTTTAATTACATCCAAAAGAATTTAGATATTCTCCAGCTCTTCATCCGACTTGAATGATTTCCAATTATCTTCTTCTTTTTTTTTATCTTGGTTTTCTTCTTCGCGGCCAAGTTAAAATATTAGCGAACGAAACGGCTTTTAAATGAAATTACTAAAGAGAAAATTTCTATTATATTTTATTATTATTATTATTATTTTAACAAAAATGACTATTTTAATCTTACTGTTTTGTTAGTTTTACCATATTTAAACCGTAGTCATGCCAGGAATGAAGCTTTCTGTACGTGGCACGTCTTACTCGGAGAGAAAAGGTCGAGTTTCTTAAGTCGTACAAAGGTAATAGTTTAAACGTGTGAAATGTTTTAAAGGACTTTGCACTTCATATCTATCCGAAAATACGAGATGGCTGTTAACATCCTTCTCTAAACACGTTTGATGATTAAGCAGTAATTTATTATTACAACATCTTTACCGGGCTCCTGTTACAAACCACAACAACAGTAAAAAATGTCTGCCAGATATGTCTCGAATTTTTATTATTATTAACCTTAACTGTAGAAAAAAATCGAAGATTCGATATCTTATATAAAAGGAGCTCTTCACCTGTTGCAATACACTTCAATAAGCATAGTAGATCGTAATTTATGTCAGTATGATTAATGATTACTTAATAACACTTAATTATTTCTTAATTCTTTGGCCAAAAATCAATTAAGTAGCATCTATTGGTGAAGAGTATCTGATGTTGACATCTTTTGCTGTCGAAAATTCTCATATATCACTCCAACTGTGTTATTATCTCAGTTAGTACTGTCGCCGGAATTTCTGCTTTATTTTACAAAGTGGAGCAATATGAAAAAATTCCCAGTTAGTCACGTTCACGCGTGATGTTAATTAAACCATTCGGAAAAAAATATCTTGTTTTCTCTGTCTCTTTGATAAATTCTGTCTTCTTGTAGTTTTAACGTCTCGATTGCTGCCTTTAAGAAAAGAAATAAATAGGAAAACGCAATAAAATGTCCAGCGGAAGAGGGAAAAAAAACGGAAGTCACTAAACCCACGACTAGACTCGCCAAACCAGGAGTGATTAAGGGATGAATTAAGTCTCTGATTTATTTTCCTCCCTCGGTTGCACACTTTTAGTTGAGCTCGATTTTATTACAGTTCATTCGTTCGGGACCTACTAGACGAACGATAAGAGTAAATCTCTCTTGTTTCTGTCACCGCGATTCTTTGGTACCTGTCAGGTGTAGTTTATAGATGGGTGGAGGAGCATCCTACAGGGAATTACTGTTACTATGGTAACCAGTCGGACAAGTCGTAAGCTCGAAAACGATGTAATGCCCATATCGCATTTTCTCTTACATCTTTTCTTCTCATTTCAGGTGAAGTAGTGGGAGATTGTGTGCACGAAATGGTGTGCTGGTGGGCTGCACTGCTCAGCTTGCTGACCACCGTTGCAGCCAGAAGAGGTGGTGAGTAAAGAGTTTAAGTAAAAAAATCCTCTTATTGCTCCATTGACTATCAACCAATGCCTTTTATTAACTAATCTATACTAAAACTATGCCATTTCTTTCTTATTTAACTTATTTTTTTTATATATTGTTTAAATTAATCATTACATGTAGAAGTATGTTTCTGCAATTTATTGAGAGAGTAAAAGAACTCAAACAATTAATTTTCACAGAAATGCAGTTTAAAAATTATTCCTGTAAATATTTCAACAAACTAAACGGCGCAGACTTAATTACATTAAAAGTTACACGTAAAAAAAGTAATGGTATATTATTTCTTAGAAAACAGAGAGATAAATGCTTTAATCATTCTAATAAAAGAAAAAACGAAAAAAATAATACACGTACATTATAAATAGAAGTTGAGACGGTTTTTATATTTTATAAATATTCTTTTGTTCATGGTAATTATAGCAATGGGTGTACACAGCCATTAGTAATTGATGGAACCAAACGAATAAATATCATCCATTTTCAAACCCAGACAGCTAATTACATCCACAAATTACATCGAACTAAAGCACTTTTGTTCTCCGTTATACCACAATAGATAAGCAGTTGGATATGGAGTGTTTTGCCAATCCGAATGATTAAGTACAATTCCTGAGGGATTAAAAGTCTTGCACTAGTTTTATATTCTTTAATTAGCTAAGATGCAAACACTCTCTACTTTTACTAGATAATTAGCCTCAAATTTAGTTGCGATCCGTTTTTTTTTTTTTTTTTCTTTTTCTTTTTTCTCTTTATCGTTTCATTAATGTGATGTAACTTAGCCCTTGTTTGACGCATATTCTTTATTAAGTAGATTTATTGATTACTCTTTTCTGCTCTCAGGACGTGTTGGGTCTTGTAAACTGGCCCAATAATCATTAATAAGAATTCCAGATCATGACAGCTATTTGTCGTCCGGCATTTATCAATCCTTGAGGTTATGAATTGTTCTCTTGAATCATTAAACGGTTTGTTCTTGGAAAATTGCATCTGCTATTGATACAACCCATCTGGTGGGGCGATTTTTCTTTTAATTTTTTTCCCTCCCCTTTCTTTTCTCTAGCGTAATAGGAGATGAACTAAACTTCTTCCTCTCGGAAATACGAACCAGAATTGTTAAACAGTTTATAATTAGCATAGCATGGTTCGGTTAAATAACCTGCATTCCGATTATGGTATTGTGTTGCATTATTAGCGTTAGTAACCCAACAGTTGTCAGTGATATTATATGGTCATGGTTTAACATCAGAGATGGTCTTTGTGGCACAGTTACGCTTTGTGATTTGCTAATTCAACTTGATTGGCACATCACGAGCTGTCACTTACAAGAGGTAACTCAACTCGTCGTAATAATAGAACCATTATACGGATTACCATTATAAATTTCTGTCTTTGTTTCGTGTTAAATCCGTTTTTATGCCATGCAAAAAAATGTTATGTCTCATTATCATAGTAATTAAAGATCAATCACATTCTTAGCCAGCCAATTATCCACATAGTAGCCGAGCTATGGTAGTTGGTATTATTAATTAAAGGCTTCTCTTTTCTCTTCACGATCTTCTAAACTCGGAACTGTTTTATTCGTCACGCGTGATGCGGGGTAACCAATTGATTAAGCGGCAAGTAGAATCACTGAATAATGAGTAGTTGCATTTAATAATGGATAGGCTCTTCAGATTAAACTGCCGCGCTGCAAACTCACTTTGCGATTTTGCTTTAGTTTGCACATTAGACGAAGATTTCTACACGCTTCGGGCATTAATACTTTCTTTACTCAAATGCCCACTTTGCTACAGTCATCATTCGAATGTTTTTGAAGTTACACACAACGTTTAATTACCAAAACTTTTCTTCGTTGCCCGAGGAAGTGGAATTTCGGAATATTAAGAGGTTTAAGGATTTTCCTAATTGCGTAGGGGGAAGAAAAAAAAAACAGCAGAAAGTTTTGGATGTGTTTGGAAGCGAAAATATATGGAAATAAACCGAAATTTTTCGATGAATTAATTACACTTTTAGTTGTATTGCAGTTTTAAAACGGAATTTTAATTTTTCTGACATAACACGTGGGTCGATCAAAGCCAGAGAAAACTATAAATTATTCAGTTTATTACGAATAAATAAAGTCTGCACTTGTTTTCCCATTTTCCTCGCAAGAGTACACAAACATCGTCAATTTCCATCCGAATTAAAAAATAAAATAATATTTACCCGTTCGACTTGATAAAGTTAAAAACATTATTAAACTTTTAACCAGCAAACACAACTCATTTATAATTGAAAGAAGAAACTAAATTTATAATTTAAAAGATAGATTTTTATTTTATTTTATTTTATTCCTTCTTACATTTCTAAATTAATTTTGATTCTTTTATTTATCTTTTTTTTTTTTGGCGAAATTCGGAAAGCATTTCCCAAGACGAATTTCGCGCATTCGTCTTTACCAAAATTTCATTAGTAAAAATTCTATTAAGTTACGATTCAATTAAATATAAATTTTCATTTTTGATTAGAAAAATACTTTGGTGAAGTTTTAAATCTCGTAATAGACGTGAATCTCCCGGAATTTAAAAAGATTAATTCCCCAGAAAACAAACATTTATTTTTCTTTAAAGCCGACTGTTCAATATTGTCTCGAATATATTTATTTTTCTTGTTATTTTTCTTTTTATTACGTTTAAACTTAAAATTTTCTTTGTATAAAAATAAATTCAACACTTCGATCCTTGATGACACATATATATATATGTATTATATATATATACAGTATATAGAAAGAGAGAGAGAGGCGTACAAACATTGCTTGTCTATGACGTCTGTCTAAGATTTAAATGTTTGTTTACACGAAACTATACGAAAAACGACACCTGTTTCAAAGAATAGATTCTATCGTTCGGAAACGAGTTCACTCATATTTTCTGCAACTCGAACGAGAACGATATTTAATGGCTAGTTTGCACTCCATTGTTATCATTCTTTTTGCAGAGTACAAGTTATACTCTTTTTTTGATGTCGAATACCGTTCACAGTATTCTCTTTGTCTGATGTTGGAACATATACGCGTCATTGTATCTTGTCGTGCGTGCATCCATAATTGTTATCGGGGGTTTTGTCTGAGGTGGGAATTTTTTTATGTTTTCCCGAATGCTAGCAAAGTGATTCATTTCCTGCCTAGTAGACAGAGAGAGTACGTCTTCGATTAATTGACGTTCATTTATCATTGGAGTGATAGCGTGATGTCAACTCGATGAAATAATTTGTGGATAAGCTCATCCGATTGTAAAAAATGAATTGATTAAAAAATACCATCTTAGTAATGTTGCTATATAATTTTTCTGAGGGGGCCGCATAAATCATGCCACGCTATATTTTTCTCCCGACAGAAATATCGTCGATGATATAAAAAAAAAAAAAAAAAAAAAATATGGCGATGTGACGAATCTCATTATTACGAATAGCGAAGGATATTACTCTCTCGAATTATGTTATTGTCGCGTGTAATTTCGGTGCCAAGTAAAAATTCTCAAGTTTTTTAAAATAGATTAAATCAGAAAAATAAAATTTTTCATCCTCTAAACTACTTTATAGGATGAAAAATTTATTTTATTTTTTTGCTTTAGATGGAAAATCTTGTTTTAAAAATTATAATTTCGACTAAAACGAAAGATTTTTTTTTTTAAATATTAATAAAAAAAAAAAAAGAGAGAGAGAGAAATATCTTTAGAAATTTTGTGCAGTTTTCCATTTGGAGATAAAATTACATTTTAGTCTGGAGTTAAAAATAGTTTCTAATCCAAACAAAGTACAATTTTAAACGTACCAAAAAGGAAAAAAAAAAAAATTATAAAATATTATTGTACAGTAGTAATACTAATAAAATTTATATGTATATATATATATAAATTCAGAATTAATCCATAATATAAGTATAAAAGATGCTTATGGATATTTCTGATCGAATGAAAACGTTTAAAACTTCTCTGCTATAGATTTAAAGCGATTTTATAAAAAGAAAAACAGTGGCGGAGTGGTTGGAAACATTTATCATAGAAAATAAGCGTTTAACGTATTTATACAGGATAATTCAATCATTTTATCCTCCTATTTCTTTTATTGTTATCCAGAAGAGATAATTTGCATTACAAATGAAGTCTAGCGAAAGATTATTGAAGCATCTACTTATCTTACGCATCTTTATCACATATCGCTGTAATGGTTTCGTTTTACAAATGCCTAAAAGAGCAAAATTGCTTTTCATTCGACTATATCTAGTATATCCTATAGTCTACCTGAGCATTAACATACACCATTAATTTCACATTACGTCTTCTAGAGCCAGCAATAATCGTTAAGCTAACATTTAACGCAAGTGCTCCGTTATAATAGAGGTACTACATAAGGATTCGTCTTCAAGATATCACTTTAACGTTTCGTATTACGAAACGTTTGCTTTCCAGATTACGCTACGATTTACGATTCTCGACTTTTCCGAAAACGACTAAAGGAAAAGTTAAGTTATTGGCTTCGAAAACGGTCTTGTTGAATGCTTTTATTCAAGTAGCCATTTTCTATCCAAGGTATACGGATGTGACTGCCACGTTATGACTCCGTGTAAGTGCGGAATGAATAAATAAATCCCAAAGATAGCAACAAATTGAATTTCTGCAGATTTTATGTTAAGTCGGAGTTATAGAAATGTTTCGCCATATTTTAGTCGAAAAAATCGCTGCCGTGTCAAAATATTCTATTTTTATAGATTTCGGTCGAACAGAACAAATGTTACGCTTAAATTTTCGATCATAACGCATTAAATATGCATGATATAAAATTTTGACAGGGTTATAAATCAGTTTAGAACATTTACGAAGAAAGGAAAAAAATAAAATAAAAAATAGTTCTCTCTCTGCAACTACAACATAAAAAAAAATGTATTTATATACAGTATAATGACCACTGATATGAGATTTTTTTTTTAATTAACACAATTTATAGAAATATCGTTAATTCGCACTAGAAGAATAATTAAGATTCGAATAATACAACGATAAGAGGAGAGAGAGAGAGAGATATCTCGAAACCATCATCTTTCTTAAAAGATTGCTGGTC
The DNA here is from genome assembly GCA_011317285.2 of Androctonus mauritanicus. Classification (NCBI taxonomy): domain Eukaryota; kingdom Metazoa; phylum Arthropoda; class Arachnida; order Scorpiones; family Buthidae; genus Androctonus; species Androctonus mauritanicus. The sequence goes on from WUQG02444517.1 coordinate 19,581, forward strand.
ATCATCATTAGCTAAAAGACTTCATTTAAAATTACTTAAATGACAATAGTCAGCAGAGGGTCTCGCACTCGTCGTTCATCAAAGAGAAATGCGAAAACTCATTCATTTATAACTGGCATCAATTATAAGTAAAGAAAAATAGGTAATATAAATCAAACCAACCACACATAATAGCAGCTAGCCAGTCGACAAATATTCTTTCCGTTCTTGGGACATCCCCATTAGCTGTAACCTCATGACATGTTGTGATTTCTTATTGCTTCCGTCTCATTACCCAAGCCCCATCATCTTCGATCATCGTTCATCCCTGGACGTATCCTAAGTGGAGATGGCTTTGATTTATGTATAAGTGAGTACCACATATACACTCTTTCTGTCTACATAAGATCTTTTTGGTGATATATATCCTTTTATGGTTTCTACTGTTCTCTCTCCACTTCGTATTTGTTTTATATACCATTTATTTAAATTACGATTACGTTAAACGTTTAAATGGAATGCGTGTTAACTTTATTGAGTAATTAATGCAGTTACTTTGATCGGCAGAATCGTTTTGTTGTCTCGACATCATTATTTCTTTTTGGTCAAACTACCGTCGATGCTGAGTAAGGAAGATATATTGCCTACCGCTGCTGTAATTTTTTCAATAATGCCACTAGAAAGAGCGGGATATCTTTGTTTCTTGGTAAGATATCTCCCCCCAAAAAAAGAAGTGACACGTTGTACACGGAACGTTAATGTTTCAATGGAACAAAGAGCGGAAAAAAAAGCCGAAAAATAATTTCTAACGAGTTAGTTTCAGGAAAGTTCTATTTGTCACATTTTTATTAACAACCGTATCTCGATACCTATGATAAATAAGCGAGATTAGACCGTTTTTTTTTCCCACATCAGGAGTTATTTACTTTTCATAAGATTTTTTTTTTTCCGTAAACTTTTTCGCCTTTGGGAAATTTTCGCAGTTCTTTTCTCATTCCATCCAGAATCGATTTTACAAATGGACATGGTTATAAGTGACTGAATAATGGAACAGGCGTAGGCATATTATTTTGTATATCAAAATTCAAAATTAAAATAATAATAATAATAAAAAAAAATCCGAACACATTTTACCACTCAATCGATATCCATTTATATTTAATATATATATATTTTTCTTCACCAAACCTATTTTTAATTAGGAGAAGAACGACCGAAAACAAGGCAATACAGAAAATTTCCCAAGTGGATCAGGACGAAAAATAAATAAAAAAATAAAAAAAAAATTAATAAATTTTGATTATTGGTTTTGTTGAATTATCCACAGAAGATATATAGATGTATATACCTGTATAGGAAAAAGAGGTAGATTTATTATATACTGTTTTGGCGTGTTTGTTTCATTTATTTTGATCAGATAGCGTGAAAATTTCCGTGATATTTCTCTTAATTTCATTAACCGACATACATGGACAGAATTAATATTTTTCTGCTCACGTTCTCTTAAAACGGGGTGTGGCGACATGAACACTGATGCTCCACTGCATTGAATTGAAATTTCTTCCCCGATAAAATTTTATTGCAAGATCAGAGATTGTTATAAAGTTTAAGAAAAAAGAAAGATAAAAATTGAGAATGGATTTCACGCATTTAAGCGTATTGCTGCGTGTACATATATATATATACATACGTATATAAAAAATTATATATCCTATTTTATTATCGTATTATCCTCGCTTTAAACTTGTATTTTTTCGTGGTTATCTCTACGAAGAATGCGTAAAAATTCATCTGGGAAGAATCAAAAATGGCTGCTACAGACGCTTTTTCCATTATGTAAGCTTAATTATAACTTACATAAAGATAAACTTGTTATTATTATTATTTTTTTTTTTTTTTTTTTCTAGTACGAGCGGAGTTAATTATTATTTCTTTGGACGAATCGTGATAGAATTTTAAGATGGGAAATGGCATTTTTGCACATTTCATTACTTGTAAATCAATTATTAAATTGCATTAAACAATAACTTTCATTCCAATTACTTTACTAAATGGAATAAGGCTATTGACAGGTGTAGGAGATAGTCACACCTGTCTCCGCTGTCATTATTATTCGCTTTTACAGGAATAGAAATTCAGCTGCACCTGCATAAGATGGCAAAGGTCCATATGGGAATGAAAAGGCGATAAAATCCGCAACGGTATCTCAAAGGAAAAGGAAATAACCATCTGTATCACTCCTTTGTGCCGCTTTTCCCTTTCCAGGGAATCATTTTTTTGATTTTCTCTTCTCTATCTTCTTTTTTTTTTTTTTCAAAAATTCCTCTAAAGCCGAATTCCAGGAAGGGGGAAGAAAATGAATATCGCGAGTAGACAAAAATACCAACTTCACGCGATATTCACGCTCGGTATATGCGGTTATTGTTTACATACGTCTTACCTAAACAGTCTTGACATCCAGTAATACACACACACACACACACTCACACACACGGTATATATATATATTACTAAATATATAAGAGCGGCAAATAAATCACTTTTACTGTTTCAAGTTCGTGTGAAACTCGCCTGGATTACGAATTACGAGATTATAACGTGTAAGGTATTCTTGTTCATTTTAGCTGGCAGCAAAATATTCACCCATCCCAACTCTAAGTACTGACTATAATAAATGGTAGCAGAGATGAGATTTTATTAGTTTGTCATGAAATATCTCCTTTAACATCCCTAGAGAACACGATCGACTCTTTTCCAACTTCTTTATTGGCTAAGTGGATAATAATTCAAAAACTGAAAATTTATTAATTAAGATTTATGATCCTACGCGGATTCGGTACTGTTTACATTGTCGTAAAAAGGTACCGTTTTTTTTTTATATCACCTATCTTAGATATTTATGGAAACAGTAACGAAACAGCTTCTAACGTATTACTAGATTCTACTTCTGCAAATCGAAATTTTTTAATGTCTATAAGGTTAGTAATGATCGAGTTTTATATGTTAAGTTTCGCCCGAAACCATTTTTTTTTTATGTTAAGATATTAATAACTATCTGGTTAAGTTTTGCATAAAGATTTTTTTTTTTTCTTCTTCTTACTCTTTTATACCATTTACTGTTTTTTATTAGAAGGCCGGCATCAATTTTACAGAATATTTTTCTTTTTTTTTTTAACTCCTAATCACGTTAAACTGCGCGTAAAACCCCCGAGAAATATTTAAAATTCTTTATACGTTTATCAAAAATTACGAAACTCCGAAGAGTATTATTTTATCAAGAATAAAACTCTGTGTGTAAATTTTTCCGATAACCAGAAAGCGAGACGAAAATTCTTCTGGATTGATTAATTTTTATCGATCCGTTTTTGGGTATGTTATCAGCAAAAATGTTTACATCCTCTATTAACCTTAAATAGTCTGTGGCAAGAAAGAAAAAAAATAAAAATAAAAATTACGGTTCGGTTTTATTTAAATTATTCATTCCAAAATTTTCGGTTTTAAGAGGATTAAACAGATTTTTCTTAACTTCTTATACGATATACAATGCGGATTAACAAAAAAAAAAAAAAAAACATCACTTGTCTGTTAAAACTACGCTTAGTATAAAAATTTATTTAATTTTTCGAAAGACAAAACAGATTTTTTTTTTTTTAATTTATTTACCTAGGATAAAAATAACCTTTCTTCATAAAAAAAAAAAAAAAAAAAAAAAAACATTAATTTTGCTTCTTCTTTACTTTTTAGAGTAAATTTTGGTGTTAATAACATTACGATTTGTTTTAATTTTATTAATGCACCAGTAATTCGCCATTACTCATGGACGAGCAAGATGTAACTTAATATAAGTTCTTTGATCTGCTTCGAAAATACATTAAAATCATTAGAAAGGGTCCTATTAACGCATTCGGATTTTAATTTAGATGTTATCATTATCGTAAGTGCTTATTGCTACACCTGCCGAGTGATACAGAGTCAATAAGTTCTCCAGAGAGAATTAAACCTTTTAAATTAACTTAAATTACATTTTAAAGCTAAGTTTTGTAACAGCGCGTAGGTCCATACTCAATTTAAATTTTAAATATAAAACTAGAAGACATATACTGTGTTCCTATAACTCCATCTTTATTTTTATGTTCGGGTAATGTATAACTGATGAGAGATAAAAAGGTGAATTTTAATAGTAATAATAGACCGGTAAATAAATTCCGGTTTAAACGACAGGATAAAATTAGATAACAAAATTATATTAAAAATAAGATAATTTGAATATAATGCTTTTGTACTTTTCACTGGTAGTATAATTAAATTCCAAACTATCAAGCACTGAACAGCATGCTTAAGTCAAACATAAACTTTATTTATGCTAACGTTTTTAATGTATAAATACATCATCTTCAGGCATTTACATGAAAGAACAAAATCTAACAAATCAAAAAATTAGAACAAATTATAATTAAAAAACGTTAAGTTGCCATAATCTTTCACCAGCCATTCAAACGGGGTCGACATTCTTCATTCTAACTCTCATGTTCCTGTGTCCTCTTCCCTCAGTCCCTTCTCTCTCGCCCTCTCTATCCATCTAACTCTAGCTCTACCTCTCCTTTTCTTCCCACCTTTAGTCGTTTCCTCAACCTTCCTACCTACATATTTCTCACTCCTTCTCCTTATATGCCCCAACCGTCTTAATCTTCTTTCCTGGACCTTCCTACAAACCGGGCCCACTTATTTAAATCAGATAGGAAGCATTCTCGATTATTAAATAATTATACTTATCCAAACATCATTTTGTCGAATTAACAGATGGCAACATTGTTTGTTTTAACGCTCCCTGAATTTTTTGCTTAATAGAAACAAAAATTTTGGTTGCGATATAAATCCGAAAGGTTAAATCTTCCCAAAGATTTTTGCAAATTTTAAAGAAAAACTTTAACGTTTCTACCGAAAAAACAAAGCATACATTATATACACATATATATATATACACGCGTTTCATTTTAATATATAACATCTATTCGTTTAAAATTCTCGAAGTGCACGGAACATATTTTACCTAAATTTTTATCTTATTATTTTCTTTTTTTTTTTTTTCCGTTTATAAATGAGCATTTCATCAATAGTTAATGGGATAGGTGTAGCGCATAAAAAATTCAAAAAAAAAAAGAAAGATCGTTAGGAAAGAGAATATAACCTTTATGCTTTATTTCGACGCACATTCATCTCATTTCCTGTCAAGAGACGATTTGTTGGACCGACTTCGACACATCGCATTTGACTTAACTTTCTTTTAAAACATCTCTCTGGCTTTGAAAAAGAAATGAACCGTTCCAACACACCACCAAAGGGAGAGAGAGAGAGATGAGAGAGTTTGTTACGCCTCGATGCTACTCTTTGATTACTTGGACGTCCTAGGTTCTGCACCTTTAAAAATCGGATCGAATTCTATGAACTCGTTACGATCCCCGACGACGGAACGTTTTGAATTTGATTTTGTTTTTTCACGATAAGAGAGTCCCATTGTTGGATTTTGAATCGAATTACCTATTTTTTTTTATATAGACCTATATAGTGTATATATATATATGGGTAGGGGGTTGGGAGTAATGCAATTTTAATCTAATCTAAAGCCGCTGATGGAAACTTTCTTCAAATTATGGACTGTCTTCTATTATGAGATCCTCTGCCTCCCTACTTCATCCGTTAAGAATAGATAAATTAAAATTATACGTTACGTATCAGAGATTAACGTTTTTTTATCGGATAATTCACGAGTGCATTAAAGCGCACTGCAACGGTAACATTTAATAAAATTTAACAGCGCACGAAAGATTTAATCGGCCCTAAACGTAATATAGATTTACGTCGAGTTGACAATGAATGGGCGAGGAGAATTTGACCAATTTTGGCCATTTTTCGACCATCTGTTTGGTGCTAGAACCGACTAGATTTATGAGAATAAAACGTAACCAAATTGGACTTAAACCCGTTCTACGGAGCGTAAACGTAAACCCGATCTAAGCAGTTTAACTCTTCGAAATCTAATCAGTTTTCTAAAAATATTTTTAATTGAAAGGAAAGATTTAGAATAGGAAATTCATTTTAACTATTTAATTTAAAAAATAAAAAATAAGTAAATCGATTCGAAAGCTAAAAACAAATTTATTATTCATTCAATACAGGAATCAATATCAAAAATATGAAACTTTTCTAAACTTTTCTCATTTATATTTCCGTTCCGAAAAAGATATGGAATCCGGATAATCGAACTAAAAATTTTTAATCATCACCCAGTCGTTTACTTTTCGAATATTTTTCCAATTCCAAGTTTTTTGAAAGGGATCTTTGTCTTTTCTACGTTCAATTACATTGTTTCATTCTCATTTCCGACTTACCAGTTCCTCGACATTCCATTAATTTCCGAGCAATATCATAGCGCGTGACTCCATTTCTCATTTCCATAATTCATTTCGTCAGAAAAGGAAAAAGAAAAAAAAAAAAAAAAATTCGAATCTCGTGTCAAAAGATGAGGAAGATGGGTATCAATTTTTTCCCTCCCAGAAGATATACTATAGCCAGGTATACGTTTATAAATGATATCTTAATTTCGCCAAATGAAACTTTTGAACTTTCGTACTTATCGTAATTATCTTTTTAATTCTGTTTTCATTCAATTCGCATCATTAATTCTTTACTCAAAAGTTGCATTATTATGTATCGTTTTCTGTAACAAAAATAGAAAATCTTTCTTTTTTTTTTATACTTCTTAAAGGTCTTTGTATTCGATTTATAATAGTTTAAATTCCGAAAGGAAATTTCGAGAAGAGCAAAATTGCAAGAATTTTACTTTTTTTAAAAGGATATCACCACAAAAATGATTCGATTTAAGAAAAGAATTTCCATAATTATAAAAAAAAAAAACTGATTCTTCTTATAAAACTCGATATTGTAGCAGATCGATTTTTATCTATCTTTTATCAAAACGTTCTTACAAAATAACTTTGGCGAACGAGAAAAATTGTAAAAAAAAAAATAAAAAATAAAAAAAATTCACCCCAGAGGTCAGTCCCTGATGGCAACATGGAATTTTTCAATCTTTAGAAGCTCCGTAGCCAATCAATAGGACGGGTGGAGAACAAGACACTCCAACCTGCAACTAAAGACAGTCTGAACACGCAATATCAAAAATCGTTACCTACTTTTTGGGTTATAAAGACGGATACGCGAATCTACTTGGACGATAGAAAAATATCTTATACATGCGCCTTTTCTGCTGACGTTATGATTGATAATGTTTTATGTCCGCTTCGATTTTTATTTGTTATGTGCCATAAACTATGATTTCAAATCAAAAACCGATTAGCTGTCTATACCATCGTCCATCTGATCCATATCCAGAAAAAGGAATGTAATCCTGTATTTTCTGATCAATAGACTAAAGTCTGACTCACATCGTTCAATATCCGAGAAGGTTTACAGATTGCCTGGACAGTATATATAAAGCCATCACTTTACTAATTGCCAAACCTTGCTGATCGATATTAATTTGATGAATTTGAGCCGCACAAGTATTCTTTTCTTCATTCCGATTTTCCTCCTCCTCTTTTTTTCTCGCCATTTTAGCGGTAGGGCTGCTTCCCCAGAGCAATCAGTCGATGATTATAAAATTTCATCACCTATCCGGAATTTAATCTTAAGATAATTGCCGTCCTTTATTGCTTCACTCGTTTCTCTCGAAAGAGCATCGAAGACTTTACTAGTCTTTCAGATTAAAGGAAGTTATTAAAAGACAGGATTGGAGGAATCGACGGATGTACAGTCGCGAAATCACAGAAATCGCTGCTCTAAATGCTCGATTAACTCGAGAGACGAAAGTGAATACTTGTCTGTTTACAGACGGTCCCCGCTGTCAGGATGGTGGTGACCAAGTTTCCTGATTGACTTTTCCTTATGCTACTTGTTATGCAATCTTTCGCTCGGAAGAATAGAAAGAGCGAGGGAGTTACCATATTTCATTTCGGAAAAGTTTCCCAAGAAAATCATCTTCACGAAAACGCATTTCACGTTTGCTCTAGTTCCTACGCTGTAATTGTATATTGAGGAAAAATTTAATCAAGTAGATAATAATAAAGAAAAAAAAAAAAACTATTTCGAACTTTCCAGACTGAAACAATACAACTTTATTCATTATAAGTGTTGGATTACCTAACTAATTTTTATTCAAATTTTATGTAAGCATCCCGAATGAGAAAAGGAAAAAAAATTACTTTCCTTTCTCGCTTATTAATCCTTAATTGCTGCAACTAGATCTAGGGATTTTGTCGGAAAATACAATAAAGGCAATTAAAAAAAAAAAGAGATCATTTTTATTTAAAAACATTAGAATATCGTTTTTGCTCCCTTCTAAAGCAGCTCTTTTACATGGGAATTAATTTCTTTAAAATTGTCGTTCCTACGCAATTTAAATTAATTAAAGAAAGTTAAAATATTCAAATGGAAAATTAAAAAAAAAAAAAGAAAAGAAAAGAAGGAAAGGAAAGAGATTTTTCTGTTTTCAATTTTTATCTTTAAATTGCGTGATAGGAAATATATAAAGGATGTAATGTCCTATAGAATTTCATTTTACTCCACTCATTATTCACCTATGCTTTCTCACGCAACTGAGAGTAATACATTCTTAAGGTTGCCGAGGTAATAAAGTTCTCATGTTTACTTTATACCAAAGGAATATCTTATATACTTTATGGTTTACACCTGATTATATAAAAGGGAAACTTGATGGCACTCGAATGTAAGACTTTACGATAGGTATCCAGATATTATTACACGTCCAGGATTTACTACTAAAACCCTTTACGATGATTATTTATTGCGCCAAGTATATTGTTAATTCTTTTGGACGTATCGATGGAAATTATTAATGAATTTGGATATATTTTAAACACATCGTTTCGTACCTGAAGATAAATTCGAACGAAACGGCCATAAATTTTATTTTATATCTTCTATCATTGCCACATATTTATTTGAAATCTGCACAAAATTATTATTATTATTATTATAGTTGCTATGAGGCCTGAGTCCTTTTCGTGCGTAGCTGCTACTAAATACTAGTAAATAATGCATTCGGAACGATAGAAAGAAGAAAAATGAACAAGAATCCAATTCGAAAATTTAAGCGTAGCATTCGTTTAACGCGGTCATTAATAAAACATAACACAATAGTTACTTTATTATATTTATCGCATACGCTCTTGTTGAATTTTTTAAAGCAATAGCCAAAAGTGATCTTAAGCTTTTTTTTTTTTTTTCAATTATTTTTGGAAAATTTTCTTTTGTCAGTTGGACCGCTCCAATGTGTTTGGCAAATATCTCACCGTGAATAAATAATTCAGTTTAGTCCAGAGCCACTTACAGCATTGGATATCCAGTAAACACTTCGACCGAGTTCGCGTTTCGTCCGTCATTAAACACGTCACAGGCTACATTTACAAAGAATGAAGGATATTGTGTTTGCTTACATACAAAGTGTTTTACTGTAAAACCATGTAGAAAAATTCAGTAAATTTCTTCCATAATGGCTGCTAGGATAATAGTTTTCATCCTTCTATTACATAAAAAAAAAAATACTCTTTGGATAAAATACATTTATGTGTATGAACTCTCTCTCCAGTTGAGCACTGCGGAAGAATTTAAAACGCGCTGTGTGTGTGTGGAGTAATAACAAAAAAAAACGGGGGGAGGAAATAGTCTAACTCCAGTTGATACCAACAGAATGACACTTTTATGTGCAAATAAACTGCCACATTACTTAATGCTCAATCTATAATTATGGTCATCAATAGCGTAGCATAAATAATTGCTTCTGTACCGACCTAATGTTCTATTCATAGTATATATATTACACAGGCTAGACACGCGACATCATTTATCACTAGTATATGTGTAGTATTTATTCAGGAAATGTAACCGAGGTATAAAATTTCTAGCTACATCGTGGTGTTTAGAAAATGGCACCATTTCTAACGCAGATAAAGCCCGCACTAAGAGATATAGATAATTATCTTAAGTGTTATAGTCTAAGGAAGGTTTAAAGCTACACTTCATTGCTTAGGAGTACATACAAGCAACTCTCTCTACATTCTACCATCCTCGGGGCATCAATTCTATACTGCTTACGTCTCAAATTACATTTGCCACCTGTCCCGGACCGAATATCGCCTCGTCTAACATATGCCACCTAATTGAGACGTATCCTCTTTCTTATCTTTTAATCATGTTTAGATGCTGGCAATTGTTTTTCTTACATAAAAAAAAAAAAAATAAATAAATTTCTAACTTTCTTGAAGAGTATTTCAACTTTTAAGAAGTTAAACTATCTTTAAAATGTTCATCCAACTAGAATAACCATATCCGGTTAGCATTGATAATCCGATTATCTCTAACAATACAAAGAATATCTCCTCTTTTTTTTTTGTAGGGAGAAGAAAAAAAAAAAAGGAATTTTCGAATAATTTTGATACATTTAAAAACTTATTATTTATGATTTAAATTGCTTAAAAAAAATATGTGGGTACTTTTTAACCTTTCCTATTCTGCAGATAAGGAAGTTTGATTACTAAACTTACCACACCAAAAAGTTTTTTTTTTTTTTTTTTAAGAAAGAAATTGTTACTTTTTCTGCTTTTTAAAAGTAGTAGTTTTGCCGGTATTCTGAGTGGTAAATAGTAATAAAACATACACTCGTATATACATATATATATATATATATATAAAAAAGGAGGTTAAAATTATTATAGGCTATCACATGTTTACTTGCAGTAATTTGCATCAAAAGTATCCTCAGGCATGCACCCTATCGCCATTCGAGGTGACTCGATGTTTACTCTGTTTGGTGATACCGAGACAAGAATATGGCTCTAAATGGATTGCAAATGACTCAGATACGAATTTTCATTCCATTCTCTGACATTTTCTAACTCGGCTTTAAAATATTTTAAAAAAGAGGAGAAACAATACTTTAAAAGTTTTGTTTTTCCTATTTGTTTAACAGTAGTGGTGGTTATACGCGCGCGTTTAAATAGTAAACAAACTTAACGTTAACGAACTGGGAGGAGCGAGATAAATTTTGGACGTTGGTATAAACACGAAGGTCGGACAGGAATATGTATCAATAAGAAAAATCAATTCGGAAAGTCGATAGTCGAATATTCGACAACGGAAATTTGAAAATGGCAAAATTGCAGCGGAACGAGGGGTATTTTAAATGGTAAAAATTCTGGACAGATGTCTGGTGAATTATCTTTTAAAAAGTAGCTTTTTGTACACACTTAGTGCATGTCGATTCTGATTGTCAACACATCATAAATCCTTTTTAATTTAGGAAGTACGTTGTCAAATTTAATAATAAGTAATGGAGTAGAATTAGTCGGGCTAGGCAACTGAGTCTCTTCTATCTAATTTCAGTCTGCACATACAAAGTAGAGAAAGTGAAAAGACGTCTGCCTCACTTAATTTCGCCATCCAAAGCGAGACGATCAGTCACCCCCTAATTTCCTATCCTCCTAGCAAAGTGGCTTCTTTTCTTTTCGTCAGAGTCCAATCCACTCAACTAGCTGGCCGACACTCGTTTGCTTCAAACAAACGTCCGCAGGATTACTACACCAGCTGGTATCCCCCTTTTTCTCTCTATTGTTCTCCTGGAACTGTTCAATCAAATAGCATGGAAATTCAAGACTAGCGCTATCCATTGACCCGCGTTTCTGTCTTATCGCGTGTTACCGTTGATTACAGTTCTCCAAGCAGCTGTTTGTTTTAAAGCGGAATGTGTTTTAGAAAACAGAACGCTTTTTTTCCTCCGCTGTCTTGACTACTTGAGTGATTTTTGATGAGTGTCTCCCTTCCTTTTCATCATAACTAGCTTTCCATTGTCTCTGGGTTTATTACTGATGGTGTCGTGTGTTATCCATCCATCCCGCATATATTATACTTTCTTTTAACAAGATTTTCTATAAACAAAAGCTACTTATCTCAAATAATATTGAATTTTTAAAGTCGTCTCTTGATGTCTCCAAATGGATGACATATCGAACCGAGTAGGAAAAAATAAATAAATAAATAAAATTCGCACTGGTAAAGAATCTCCATTTAGCTTATGCATCAAATATTTTCGGGTTACAATTTTTTTTTTTTATTCGTTACAGGTCGTTTCACCGAAGGTAATTCATCCAAAATGTCTTCTTTGTACTCGAATTTATTTAAAAACTTGGCTAGTTTTCCGTCTGAAGCGTTCTTCGAATCGATAAAACACGGAAAATACATTTGTGTGTGCATGTGCCACCTCACCCAGATTGACTCACCTCCGAATAACCAAAAAGGTTCAACGCGCTAGAAAACTATTTTAAAAGTCGAACGTTAACAAAATGTTAAAAAGTAGAAATTGGATCGAGAATAAAAATTCGTAATCCAACATTTTCGAATATCCCCCGTCGGAGATAACAGTCAATAGTATTAGTCATAAATCTTAACTGTTATAATAGCCTTCTCTTATCACCAATTCTGGTTATAAATCATAAGATAAAACCAGATAATGAGAAGCAAGATTTATAACGTTTTCTGTTCAACTTCTGATCAACAAACAAGAGGATAAGCGCTTTAATACTATAGAATATTTATTATTTCAAGAATACGCTTTACTGCAGAAAAAAGCCAAACTTAACCGAGAATTTGTTCGTTTGTTTTACCTTCCAACGGAACAACAGCTGTTGGTCGAAATAAATGGTTTCTCTGATAGAAGATAATTTGACGATGGATGCTTTTCCCTACATTCTTTCCAGATAGTTGATCACCTGACTGAACTTAAGGGTCATCTTTCATTCGTATGAGTTTCTCCAATAGAAACTTCCTCCCGACACCGAGATAAACAGGTAAACAAACAAATCATTCAAAGTTTTTTATTGGTCATTATCCATCACCCCATTATTGAAATGTTTATTTTAGCTACTAAAACGTTATTGTTAAGCAGTTTAGATTTAAAATTATTATAAACGATAATTGTTTAGTGGATATTTTGAACGATTTCGAACATTTCCTATTTAATTTTAGTTTTAACCGCCAGAGGGAGAGAGATTATCATGTCGGCCGGTATCTTATCGAATATTAATTTTCTTTATTTGTTTAATTAAATTATAAATTCTCTTAAACGCTTGTTCGTTCGTACGAAAGCAGGAGTTGGTAGTTCGATCTACAAAAACATCCGTGTTAAAAGCTCCCATCGTACGACTCCGTGGCAGTAAATTATTGATACCATACTTAACTGCAATATGACAAAAGTACTATTTCACGGATGAGGAATTTGTATATAATCGTGTGAAAATTGTCATTAGCTCAATAGGCCGTAACCGAGTCCATTTACTGCTAGATGACCTCCGATTTGACACAGGAAGTGACCAATAAAGACCAGGAACTGTCATCGTCTTCGGAAATTGCATAAATCGTCTTTCAAAACTGCGAAGAAAAACATCATTTTTGCCTTAATAGTTATCGTTTTCTTTACAGGGATAACAGCCGAGGGAGAAGGAAAAAAAAAAACAATTCTTTTTTTTTTAACGTATTAATAACGACTCGTTACTTAAAGTATCCTTAATTAAATCAACAGAACATTACATCCAAAACAGAAAAATATTAAAAATTAAGAGAGAATTTTTGAAAGTAGATAACATTAACACGAATGGCCGATTCATTTGTTTCGCTAATCTTCTCGATGTTATCATTATCCAGAGCCGCAGGTGTCTTCTGCCAAATTTATTCTGTTTTCATTAATGTTAATTGTTCTTTTATATTCTCTCCTTATTCCAGAAATTTGCCTTAAAATATGTTTTATCCTTAACATTCTTCCATTTAAGTAACCTCTTATGTGGCCACATGTTATATAGGTAAAACTGTGACTTATTTAATTAGCTAAAATTAAGTTTTCTTAAAAAAAAAAAAAAAATTTAAATTATCTTTTCTATAAAGAATAAGAGATTTTCGATGGTATGTTCACATCATTATTATTATTATTGTTATTATAAATAATTTTAAAACTGTTTTCTTCTCTCTTTTACTCTTTTAAAACCTGATTATTTACAGAATTTATTTTTTGGCAAGATGGATTTTTTTTTTATTTTTATTTTACTGTTTTAAAACTCTTCATTTTATTTTTATTTTTTAATTCAGTTCAGTTTTTTCTTTGTTATTTTTCCAGTGTCCCTTTCATCCTTCTCCTTGAGGCCGCCACTGTTAGGTAAAATTTTCATCATTTCAAAATCGAAATGAAAAAAAAATATATAAAAATATTTTTTTAAAGAACGAAAAAGTTTAAAACTATTAAATGTAAAAATACCTGAGTAAATAATAATTTTTTTTTTTTACCTTTTAGAACGTCTTAATTACATCACGACTTACGCGTGCGAAGAGAGAGAACTGAGAGTTGGTTGCGAAAATGGCGGAGTCATCAGATTAGTTCGGGCCAATTATGGAAGATTTAGCATAAGTATATGCAACGATCATGGTAATTTGGATTGGAGTGTCAACTGCATGTCGTACAGATCATTTCTGATAATGCAAGACAGGTAGGTAATGAGATGCATTAGTCGAAATGTGATTCTAGATGAATGATAATTATCGTCTCTCTAGGTGCAGTCAAAAGCCTAGTTGCAGCGTGGTCGTATCTAGTAATATGTTTGGAGATCCGTGCCCTGGCACGCTGAAGTACTTAGAAGTGCAATACCACTGTGTTTCAGGTTAGCTTCATATATTTTAATCGTATACTTGTATCACCGTGCCATCTGTTGAGTGCGAAAGTAACTATATGCTTTAATCAATCGAGTACCCGTATTCATAAATATTATATTAGAATATTAATAAATATTACAGGTTCGGGTACGACTCCGAGTAAATTAAATTCGATTCTAAATATGAGTAATAATACTAATGAAACAACGATTGAGAGAACGGAAAATGCCACTCCAACTTCTACCATGATTTATCCTTCGAGTTCTCCTCTTTCATCTTCCATGACGTTAGAGGCAGTTACAAGTCCTTATCTCGAGCAATCTATAGCTAATACCAATACTTCTGTAGCCACTACAGATACTTTTACCAAAGGTAAGTTATAGATAAATCGTTTTAAGTATTTTTCTTACACTCTGGCTTATAACTTCCTATCGATATATATATTGTATAGAACCAACGCCAAAGCAGCCGATACGAAATAGCGATTTGAATTTCGAATTTCGCGAAGGATTCTGCATGCCCATAGTGTCACGTGATCTGTTTTGGAACTGGACCAGGGGAGGAGATTATATTATTCAGAAATGCCCAGGTGGATCCTCAGGTAATTATTAAATTTGATTAATCTTATGGATTATAGTATTGGTTTTTAGTAAACAAACGAACAACATAAAGTAAGCAAATACCATTTACATCCAATTTTCGATCATTGGATTTTGATCAATTATTTTTAATAATAAACTGCAGATTTTTTGATCTACTTTTGTGAGGTCCAAATATTCAAATGATACTGACGTATTAAAAAATAATATTTTGATTTCAGAAATTCTTTACGAGGAGATTAATTTTTACAAACATTTGTATGAGATTCTTTACAGGAATCTCATAAAAACATTTACTCTTCATCAGTATAAAATAAATTAAACTGATTCATCTTTATAAAATACGAAATTTTAAAAGCTTTTTTGAAATTTAAAGCAATTCTTGTGGACTGATTCTGAATTTCTTTTGCGTGTGTTTTTCAAGGAAGTTTGCTGTTTTTACAGTATACTGCGTATGCAAATCTTATAATTTGCATAACTAAAAGAATTATTTTATTTAAAAAATACTCTAAATTTTATAGAGTCCCACGTCTTGTAAAATTTATTTGGGGGGTTCCAGATCCGATTAGTCGATCCCCATCGTCAAATCTTTCCCATGGAATCAGAGAGATTAGAACCTAACCTTCTTCAGCTGACCCCTCCTTAGACTGGAGACAGATGAAGCGGTTTTTGTCGACTCGATACACGTACTCACGCATGTATCGAACTGTACACACG
>WUQG02444518.1:0-13345 GCA_011317285.2 Androctonus mauritanicus
TATTTTTCCACACAATTACTTTGATTATACATCCGTATATATATATATATATATTATATATTAATATATAATATATGTAATATATATATAATATATGCGATATATATATATTATATTGCAATATTTAACCAACATGGCGCCGGTTTCCTCAACGTTAGACGGGGTATGCGTACTCTAGTTATATTATCTCTATGGTGACGCCAATGCACTCGCTGCCTCCGAGCAGCTCTACTAAGTTTACGTGGCCATGCTTTTTATTATTTTAACGCTCTGTACCTCAAAAATTATTAATGTATTTGAAAAAATGCTTCAAACGAATTTTGTTAATAAATAAAAGAACTTTCTATTGGTGATAAAAAAGGTACCGTTATCACAAGAATTTTAGAGTATACCCCGATTTTGCCTATTTATAGACGTCACAGCATAGCGTTAATGAATCATACATCAAATAAAAGATCGTTTTAATAATGATTATTTTACCATTTAGATCAGTTGCCTATTTAACGCAGTTGCGGAGAAAATCGCTTTCACACTTCTGCTGAATCACTCTGTATTATTTATCGCACATTCTTAATCATTAAGAACTTGCAGACATAGATAAAAAATAAAGATTAATTCTTTGGAAAACTTTTTTAATTTTAATAATTGAATTTATGATAACAGTAGATAAACATCATATATGGGCTTGACATAATAATTCCGTGATGTTAAGAATTCATCTATGTTCTCTCGTTTTGTATACTTTACTAATTAAATTTAATAGTTGAAATATTTTTTCATTAAACTTTCCTTTGTTAACAATGTTTTCATTATACAAACAATTCTTTCTTTTTTAATGTCGATAGCTGTATATTAAATTATTAATATCCGATTATTTTTTTTCTCATAAATTATTCAGACTATTTAAAAAATGTATTGTTATATATCTGATAGCTATTTTAAAGCAGTTAAAAGAAATGAAAGAAATGTTTCATATTTTAAACTCCTTTCCAATATTTTGAACATATTAGTAACAAAACGACCTATTAAAATTTTTTAATATTAAAAGCATGCATATCTAAAAACTTTTTACAGATTGTTCACTTTTCTTCTATTGTTTTATAATAAATGTTTTATATTTTCTCATAAAATAAATTTATTAAAATTATCATCGACTTATCAGATTTCATTGAAATTATATTTATGCTCTTAGTTTATCAACAAAAACTCCTATAGATACTGTTTAATTTCAGTACCTAAACATCGTTTGTTTTCATTGATTATTTTTCAAAAAAAAATTATTATTGATCGAAAGAAAGTAATTTAGAAAATATGTTGCAGAAGCCATGATATAGTCTTTATATAATTCATTCTTTGCAGAATTTCATTAGCGCACGCAGTGTTGTGCAAGCTCTCCATTCAATATTTGGTGTTATCGATATATCAATAGTTGATTGTTTTTTACAGCACTTATTCAGAAAAAGGTAATGTATAATTTATTCAAATTAAAAAGTATTATTAAAATTTTTTATTAAAAAATTCCAATGTGATGTTTAGTCATCATATTTGAGATGTGTTAAAGGATTTAAAATCCCAGTATATTGCTGAAAACATAAAATTGTACATAAAAATATGTAATTTTGATAAAACTCATGAAAAATATGAAAAAATAATTTTGACACAGAAAATAATGTAAATTGTTAAATACAATATATAGATTATAAAGGAATAAAAGAAAAAGATAAGAGCGCTGTAACCATCGAAAAATATGACCACATAATTTGTTTGATTTTCATTTGTTCAGTTATTCATGATTTCACTTCTTTCTCTATTTGATTATTAATTTATTTAAGTAATAAACTTTTTTGAGTTCATTTTCAAGTATAAACTGAAGAACAAAGAAATGAAACACCTAATTTAAATTAAGAACTCATCAGTCTTTTTTTTTTCTTAATGAAAATAGATTAACATGTAGTTTATTAGACTAAAGAGTTACTGCATAAAAAATATAAACAGTTTAGTATTTGCCTATAACGTTCACTAAGTTCTTTATGATTCATCTAATCAGATTCATTAATTGTGGGCCCACTGAGAAATCATCATCATTTATATATCATCCATTGCTAGATATATATGCACTGTTCTTTTGTTTCGATATGTATCTATTTTGTGCAAATACCATCCATTGAGAACCAATCTCCATCATTTATATTGATTTCCAGAATATCTTTTCTCTTGCCTTGGTTGCCAATCCATGATTCTCTTTGTCAACGATTATCAGTGTACCTCGCTATGTAGCCTGCTTAACGTCACATACTGCTTCTAACTACTACCATTACGTCTTGTACTTTGGTTACTAAGGCATGTCTTAATAAATTTGAAGCAATAGTGTTTTTTGAAACAAAGATGGAAATAACCCTAAACTAGCCAAAACTCTCCTAGTGATTAATTTTTGAATTAACTGCCAAATTAATAATTAATTTACGATACGGTGCCACCATCTGTTGGATTAATAATTAATTATTTAAATTTACGCTAACGTAGGCCCATCTATTATTCAATAATTAAAACTACACTTTTTACTAATTTCCCTTGGCTGGAGTCGATCCAGGAACTTCGGGTTACCGTCCCGATATTTTAATCAGTTAGATTTCCAAAACATCGGCGGATTTCCGATTCCGGGATGTATATAATTTAGGAATTATCGGACTTACACCGATAGCCGTTAATTATTAAATAACAGATGAGGCTAACTTAGCCTAAATTTAAATAATTAATTATTAATCCAACAGATGTTGGCACCATAACATAAATTAATTAATAATTATTAATTTAGCAGTTAATTCAATAATTAATCACTAGGGGAGTTTTGATTAGTTTAGGGTTATTTGTATCTTATAATCCATTATGTAAATGATGAATTAAGATTAAAGGTGGAAGTGTATTGTTTTTCCACCAATATTTGTATTTAATTTAGCATCTCATATCTCCAGAATTTTTATGGGTCTAGGCTAACTCATTTAACTCCACTCTAAATGCATGGAAACATGAAATTTAGATTCTAGGTTTCTAAAAAATTTTGAAGAATCCAGTGCGGGTATTGATTAAATTGATGAATCCCTATATGTTTGGTGTGGTAATTGAATTTATAATAGATAAAATTGTCTCATAGTCACCCATATAAGCAATTATTTTTAAATCCATTTCCCTACTATTGGCTTGGGAAGTGAATTAAAAATAATTGGTTTTATGTGCTAAAAACTTGATTAGGCTACTATAAATTAAGCCACTAAAAGATACTTTTAGCAGTGAAACTTTTATAGACTCCGCAGATTGTTGAACACCCATGTTCAACCAGAAAATTGATGGATACAATGATTCTGATGGTGGACTCTTCCAGAAAAACGACATATATAGGTCGGAATTGAACCCGGGCCTTCAAGTCATAAATGAACAGTTTTTAATTAGATATTTAGATAAAGGAAAATAAATATTCCATCTTTGTTTTTACATTGTTTTTTCTTTAATTTTATCTATATAAAATTCTGATAGGCATGAAATACACAATTTCTTTTTTAAAAGAATAAGCAGCATCTGTTCAACATACGCTACTCCTTTTTAAAAGCATATTGAATATAATGATTAAGAAACATAATTTCCATTTCTAACAGTGCGCATTTCGCATTCGAAAATCGTGTTTCGAGTTACGATAGATTCGAAATGCAACCGAAATTTTTCAAGTGAATTCCTTTGTAAGTTACAAATATCCTATAATATATACAGTTAGTATTAATCTAGTTGTTTCAAAATTTTCAATGGTTCTTAAGTTAACATTTGATATATTCTATTGAAATGTTGTAATTATTGTATAACATTGATTTATAAAATAAACTAATGATAAAATATATTAAAATGTTTTATATTTTATTTTGTTTTTTTTCAATAAATGTTATATAACAAATATCTGTATTAATTTAAACAAAAATTACTTTTTTCAGACAAACAGATAAATGAAAAATGTCTTCACTTTCTAATATCCGAAAAAATCGAGTAGGAGTGAATCAGATTTCCGGAAACACATTGTTACGTCCTATTTTAAAGAATTTTTCTATTTTAGGTTTGAATTTGGACAAGAAAAGACTCAACTGTTATTTTGTCATAATTTCCATACTTTTTATAATATATGCAATTTTATATTTTTGCGATATGATTCTTTCAATATTCAGCGAATCTCTATTCGAATCTCTGAAATCAGCAACATTTGCTTTAGAAATATTAGTTGCTGGTTTCTTGTATTTCTCTTTCAATTATCATAAAATAAAAATTCAATCTATGATCCAGAGATTAAACGAAATTTCACAAAGAAATGAAATGCAAGATACTAAAAAATTATCAAGAATAATTTATTTAAAAATTATTTCTTTATGGATCAATCATCTTGTATTGTATATAAATAACAGTTATTTCAAAAGTATGATAGAAAATACTGAAAATAATAATTTACAGGAAATACTGATTATTCAATTTGCAATGATTTCTATTTTAATCTTTTTTCAAACATTTTTTATCTATCCATTTCTCTGTATAGAGATGATATTATATGCTGAGATTTGCAGAATCATTGAGAACTGCTTGAAAAATCTCGGCAGAGAAATACAGAATATGACACCAAATGAATTAAATTCTATTGTTGTTAAATATAGAGATATATTTTATTGTGCTAATTCAGTAGAAGATAAATTTTCGATAAATATTTTCCTTTGGTCTATGATAATTATGTGTAAATTTATATTTTTCTTGAATGATTATATAATTGCTAATTCATACGCGGAAGTGTCTATTGTTATCATCATCGTGCTTATTCTCACTTGGATGATTTATCCGCTATATTGTTTCGTAGACGTAATTCTAAAAGCTTCACGTGTGACAGATGCTAATGCAGATATATGTGAAATTCTCTTCAGCAAATCTATTCAGTATCGAAGTGAGACTGAACAAAAGTATATTTTTCAATTCTATCTGAAATGTTTGCACCAACCTATTCAATTTACTGGATGGAAAATGTTTAATATACAGCGAAATTTTCTTCTTACTATAACAAGTGTTGTTTTAACATATCTAGTACTTGTTTACCAAATGCAAAAGACATAATACGAAACAACCTCTTGTCTCCTAAATAAATTTAGGAGACAAGAGGAAAAATAAGAATGATATATTTAAATATGAAATTCAAAATATAGTAAAAAATTTATGCTTTGCACTTATTTCAAATTTAAACATGATGTTGTATTGTCTATTATTTATTTTTAAAGAACATATTAAATATTTACATATCTTAAATATTTAATCGCAAAGTAACTTTTATGTATTCTATTAAGATCTTTCTATTGTAACAAAAGCATATATAGCAAAATATGGTATTGTATAGGCCTGTATATTTATTAAAGTAGTGTTGTATGTAGATCATAGCTTTATTAATGATGAATAAAATTTTGGAATTGAAAGTTTTTTGATATGATTATCTCCTCATTTGTATGCGAAATTCCATTTCGAACGTATGCAATTTTTATTATTTTAAATCACCATGCTATTCGATTCGATCTGCAGCCATCTTATAGAAGAATCTGTAAGGCTCTGAAAATTAATATATAAATATATTTTGAATAATAAGGAAGGTCTATATTAAATTCGAATTCTTCGATATAGACACTATTCCCGACTTATGTAGATCCGACCTATGTAAAGATTTACTGACTTACAAGGGGAAGTCACAACCTCCGTTCCACCGATTTCTATCGGAATTAACTTACAGGTTGGAGGCCATCGAAAAGTAATTCATGTAAAAGGGTGTTTTAAAAAACGAAGACGTAGTGACCTAAACCCTTGACTTGCGTTTGACAAAATCACTTTTCAATTATTGTTCGATCTCTTTCTCGCCTTATCTCACTCTCACTGTCTAATTGTCATAATTCACTGTGCATCGAGTGTTATGTAATATATCCCTTTGCGCTCAAAGCGACGTTAATATGGGATAGTAGCAAGTCGACGACTTTTTAACTGATTTTTTATAAGTTTTCTGAAGACTGCTGTCATTTTTAAACGTATGCAATTATTGAAAAAAACAAAAGTTGTATTGATTAGTCGTGAGTCTCTTAACTGTATTAAAGCGATAAAGAGATCTAACAATAATTGAGGAGTGATTTTGTCAAACGCAATATAACAAAAAAGTTTGATTTTATCTGAAGTTTTATCGTTAATAATAATTTATTCACTTGAAAAAATGAAGTAAGGGAGACATGACTTTACAACCTTCAGTTCCGCAAGTAACGTCTTAACCGCTACGCCGCCGCTTTGGTTGAAATGGCTGTAGTTTGTTACGTATATAAGCGGCGCGCTTAAATCACATTCCTCGATTTCTCGAAAACTATTAGTTTCTGAACATCATATATATATATATTAATAAAATTTGTTTCCCCTATGTCTGGTATCGATCCGGCGTCATGACATTTAACCTCAATTTTTTAAAAACGAAGGCGTAGTGAGCTAAACCCTTTCACATAAGTTACTTTTCGATCCCTCAATCTGTATGCTAAAGCCGATCGAAATCATGGGACGGAGGCTGCGGTCCCCCCTTGTTAGAAGAAAAATAAACTGATCGAAGCGGATAAAGTTATAGCACAGAGGTCAGCCAGAGGATTGCATAACAAACTTTTCGCTTACCACTTTGGAATACCGGGTTCAAATCCGGTTCTTATGCCTCTAGTTTTACAAATGGGTTCAAATCCCTCCTGTAAGACATGAAGGTTGAATCCCATCCTTATAACTTCCAATTAATATTACCATAGGTGTTGGTCAGCATATGATGGGTCTAAAAGTGGTTCCTGCAAGGTACAAACGATCCCAAACAGGAAATGAAAGCTTAACTAACATAATATGATACACAAGATAGAGATTTATCGATCATTTTTGTCCTAATTTCATTATTTATAATATCTACATGTGATTTATGCAACTGTTAAGTTAAAAGAAATTGTGCTCAGTTCCGGATAACTCCTGAAAAACTAAATATATGGGACTCGTAATTGAATCAGGATCTTCCAAGATGGAGTGTTTTACTATGTGAGTTATTTGTTTCTTAATATAATTATTAATAATGTTAAATTGTTTTGCCCTATTAGTCTGTATAGGGCATATTTTCAAACATAAATGTTTCGATTTACGTCATGTTTCGCAAAACGATCCAGTTACGAAAGTAGGGGCTATTTCTTTCTTTCCTCTCAATATGCCTACTAATCATTATTCTGCAACGAAATTTTCTTTGACTCTATCTATATTAATTTAAAAAGAATAAATTTTGTTTACCTAAGTTTCATATAAATTTTCTTTTGTCAGACGGATGGCCCATGGTAAAGAAATCACTTACCAACTTGGATGATGAAGTTCAATTCCGGCTGATATACCTCAAGATTTTCAGAAAACGTCTGAACCCAGCTATTGAACTCCATCCTTTAACTGTTTGATTGATTCCACCATGGATGATGATATGGATGATATTCATCCTGTGGTGAATTCTAAATGTGGCCGCCGCCATACTCCATTTTTGAACCGACACATAATCAAAACTAACCTAATACTTTTTATTATTATCGTATTTACAGTTTAACTGCTGATATTTATTAGGAATTTCTAGCACAGTTTTATCAACTAAAATTAGACATTATCGGAAAAATTAGAGACTTTTCTTATCATTTTATTTATATTGCTAGACCAGGAAATTGAGATTTCTTCAATATCTTATAAATTCTTCTATAAAGTAACAACTTTGACCGAATTTTTCCTAGAAGATTTTATATACATATATAATTTTTATAAAATTCATTATTTTACTTTTAAGTGCTTGTATTATATTTACTCGAACGTTATTTACTCATTGTACTCGTCATTCAGCGGAAGATTGTTCCTATTGTAAGTTTCAAATCGCTCTTTAATTATGCCAAATCGGACAATTCAGTTTCAAGATCAAAATTCGAAAAATTTATTTTCAATACGCTACTCATTTAAATAAATTTTTAATTTGAAAAAGCAAAAAAAAAAAAAAATTACAAAGAATCAGATCTGATAAACAGGAAATACAATTCGTGAATATACAATATACATCCAATTGTCCGGAGTGTATATTATCTACGGAGTTATTATTTTTGTTAAAAGTAATGCAATATTATTAATTTTTAATTAGAAATGGCATTATATCATCAATAGAAATTTAACGATTCATATAAAGCTGCGTAACTGGTTATTAGGATTTTTCCAGGAAAATGCAATATTTTCTTTTACATCACTTTTTTTAAATAGAAATAAAATCAATATTATAAATATCAATCAAAATGTTAAAATAGTATTTTATAGCGCACCTAATTCTTGTAGTTACGCGGTAGGAGGCTGCTACGATTGACCTCTTAAGCGAAAATGCACAAATTGAGAGCTTTTTATCATGTAATTCAATGTAGAGTTTCCAGAATTTAAGCGATCCTGGCTCTAATCATCTTCTACTTTGCTATTTTTGTGCAAAAAAACTAATATATTTTCACATTTTGCTATCTTGTGTTTATAGTTCCGAATTTATCACCTACATAGAAAATTGTGAATTTAGGATTTTTTTTTCTAATTCAGGCATTTATGAAAATTTTTACTTGTAGCTTTCAGAGCTGGAATATTTTTTCAATGTACATAAAGGGACGATCTATTTCTAAAATTTATTAAAATTTATAATCAATAGGTAATGTCTCAGACTGATAAAAGTTTGACGTTATTGCTGTTTAATTACGGGTTTTATAACGATTTTTAATAAAATATTCCGTCACGTTATATCTTATTTTAATAACATTTTTTTAACCAGTTATCTACTATTACTATTTTATAATTTATCTTATTGTTGTAATGGCATGACAATTTATAAAAATTTAATTCTAACCGGATTATGCCTCTGAGATAAATGTTCATAAATTGCCTTTATTAGAATTAAAAGTTACAGATATGTTTTGGAAATAGAGGCATATAAGAGCGGTCCAATTTCTGTCTTTTTGTGTTTTCCCCACTAATAAGAGCAGATTTTCATGAAATTTAGAAGTTATCCCGTTAAAGGACACACCGACGATGCATTCTTTAATTCTGCAGGAGAGAATTTCATTTTTTTTTATAATTTTAATTCATATTAATGTCAATAAATGTCGCTAAGTATAGAAGTGCAGGAATAACGTATAGTTTACCTAATTTCTTAATTAATCTCAACATCTATCTCAGTGATATCAAAGCCTCAATGTGACGCCACAATGATGTAACAATGTATGACATCATAACATCCCAGTAAATTATGACATAACAATGAACTAAAGATGCGTGAAGTCACGTACTTTCATGTCAGTGACGTGATTTCAACGAGATATCTATGCTGGTAACATCAGAAGCATAAAACTAATGCAATGACAAATTCGGAAAGCATGCAATTTTAGTTCTATCTGAAACTTCTTCATTTAAGGATACAAATTTTATGAATAGAAATAAGCAATACTATTGCAATTATTCTTAATTTTTTCTAAGATATTTATGATTATAATAACCACTAACCAAACAGCTCGAAAGAGTACAATGTAACCTGGTGATATTCTTAAATTTTATTCACAAAGTTCTATTTATTCGTATTAGTAACTTAAATTTTTTTTTCTGTATCAGAAAAAATTATGAGAAATTTTTTATTTTAAGTGCAAATTTACGTAAGTTGAAGAGATGCTGCAATTGAACATGAACTCTTTTCGGAAGACTGAAAAAGGAAAAGCAAATAAAATCATTTTATAGATAATTTTTAATAATCATCTTTAACTTAACACTTATTTTTAAATTTTTTCAAATTTTTTAGTATTATTTTATACTCTTATAAGTGATACAAGATGCCATTATCGTATATTCATTTTATTAAATTGCATTATCTATATACTTCGTATACAAGCAATGTAAAAATTTAATTATAATCATTAATCATTTTTGATGCCAAATAAATTATTGATTGTAAGAAAAATCATATGAAAAAAGTTTTAAACAGTTATATATATTTACATAATATATTTTTTTGAAAAATTCATTAAACTGAATAAACTATAAGTTACATTTTCGATATATTATTTTATCGATTCGTTACACAGAACTATAATAGTCTTGAAACGTTCAGTTCAGAGCTACTAGGAAAGAGATAACGCAGCTGAAATTTTGGGATTTATTAATAATTGGACCAAAATTATAATTCACACCGAGTCAGTTCCTGGAATAAAATTTATATGGATTAATTATTACAGGAAGCTATTTGAAAAACGGTAAGTTTAGTTTCTTTTAATTTGGATATTTGGAACGAATAAAACGGGTTTTAATTGGAATTAATGCTTAAATGAGAGCAAAGAATAAAAATCTGAAATTAACAGGAATCAGTTCCTGTTATTCTCTACATATAATTGTTTAAGCGAATTTTTAATAAATCTGTATATTTTATACATTCGTTATATTAGTAAATTAATAAGATAAAAAGTAAAAAAAAAATATTATTTAATGTTTTAATCAAAAATATTTGACCAAAAAAATAAAATGATAATACTGAAAATATCAATATGCATTATAAAAATATTATCTAAAAATATTTTTAAATAATATCAGGTCATTCCAAACGTAAAATCATTTTTAGCATTAAATTGTGAAAGGATATAAAAGATAAATCATTTGCTAATTTAATCAAGTATATAGTCCATAGAATAAGGCCACCTGAGGTTAGGAGTATGTATAATACTTTAAAAATTCATGAGTAGATAACTGAGACACGTTTGAACAAGTACAATATAAAAATGACATTACTTTTGGATGACCTGCTATAATATATAGAAAAAAGTAAACAATATCTGCATTCGTATAGATAATTAAGGATCAGGAAATACTTTTTGAGCTAAGATGCAACAATATTAGTAGATAAACCGTATTTATGTTTCCGTTTACATATATATTCGTAATTTATTTAATAGTGAAATCTAAGTATTTTAGTTTTCTATTATTTCCATCATTTTATTATTTTCTATGTTAAAAAAGAAATATCTAAAAAATGATTAATAAAAAAAATAAGTCAAGTATAATACTGAGAAATTAAAATATTTTCTACAATTTAGATGCGAAATACATGGTTGATGTTTTAAGTCATCAAATAAGTAATCGCTTCTGAATTTTAAAAATGCTACCTATTAATTTTTTAATATTCCACTTGTAATGTAATCATTTTTTCATATTACATGATTTTGATTAGATAATAACTTTCCTCCAAATCAATAATGCATTGGATAAAATTTATCTGCTAATGAATATAAATCAATAATTAAAAATATCATATAATTTTACATAAATTATAAATGTGTACTGTATAACAAACATAAACTTTCTTCTTTTTCCAGAGATCTCTGGAATTAAAACATGTATTCAAGATCAATAAACGGAAAGAATGGTAAAATAATCAATCAGAAGTTTATGCAGCTGAAAAAGAAAACAGAATTTCATCCAATCTTGCAAAATTTTACCATTTGGGGTTTGAATCTGCGCAAGAAAAGAATGAACTGTCCTTTTGTAACTATAACCATAATTTATGTACTTTATGTAATAGGATATTTTTGTACTATGATTGCATTTATACTTAAAGAATCTCTGTTCGATTCGCTTAAAGAAGCAACAAATGCTTTCGAAATATTAGTTGGCGGTATCCTATATTTCTCATTTAATTATCACAAAATTAAAATCCGTTCACTTATCGAAAAATTATCCAAAATTTTGCAAAATAGTAAAATACTTGCCATACAGAAAATATCGAGAGTAATTTATTTTAAAATTGTTTTCTTATGGGCTAATCATCTTATAATGTATGTAGGCTACAATTTTGACAACTTTAAGACTTTAGGCACTCCATACAATAATTTTCTGGAGATTTTTATGAATATAATTGTTATCGGAATGATTTTGCAAATATTTCTCTCTTTTTTCATTTTTCCATTTATCTGCACGCAAATGATACTATACGCAGAAATTTGCAGAGTGATTGAGAAAAGAATAAAATATCTAGGCAAAGAAATCCAATATATGTCACCAGTTCAATTAAATTCTATTATTAATAAATATATAGATCTATACGATGATGCGAAATTATTGGAAGATGTTTTTTCATTAAATATATTTCTATGGACTATTGTAACTACACTTAAACTCATATTTTTTGTTAACGATTTTATTTCTGCTAAAACGTACACACGAAACCAAACAATTATTCCCTTTCTCACGCTATTTTTCACTTGGATGCTTTATCCGCTATGTTGCTTCGTAGAAACTTTTGTAAAAGCTTCACGTGTGACAGATGCTAATTCTCAGCTATGTGAATTTTTGTATAAGAAATGTGTTGAATATCAGAACGATTCTATTCAGAATCACATATTCCAATTTTATTCGAAATGTTTGCACCAACCTCCAGTTTTCACTGGTTGGAAGATATTTTACATAAATCGCAGTTTTCTTCTTAGTATGATTGGTGTTGTCATGACATATCTTGTAATTGTATACCAGATGCAGTCGTCTAACGCAAAATAATATTCAGAATTAGACATTAACAGAAAATTATCGTGCTTAGCATTTTGCTATTATCTTTAGCCAAGGATGTCTTTAGCTGTGTAATTTATGCTCAACTTTAAGTCATCAATTACTATTAATACCAAATTGAACAGAATATTTGACACAATTAGTTGAAAGCAAAATTATTATATTTCTGTTAATTATAAATTTTATCTAATTATGCTCATTGTTGCTGATGCTATCTATAAACTGTATCGAAAAGATAGTAATTAAAATCAAATTTATGAATACAAAATTAATTACCAATATAAATATTAAAAGTTGAGCCAATTGTTGATCAACAGAATGAACGTTAGTGATTTTAATATTATAAACGGATTATCAGTTTTAATACGAATTGTCTACAGCGTGCGAATAATCTGATTCAGTATGTCATTGAGATCTAAATAATAAGTAATTTCTCTTATATAACTTATGATAAATTTTAAAAAATTAAAAATTTTTTCTTAGCTTCTTATTTTATTTTCATATGTTTAAAATGTAATAATAATTCATAAATCATTCATAAAGTATTGAACATTTAAAAATTATGTAAAATTTTTGTAATTTTATATGTATATATGTGGTATAATGAAATATCTTTGTTTTAATTTTTAATTATTTATATTTTATATTTTTGTTCAGTTGGCAACACGAGTTGTTGGCTGCCATGTTCCTTGTCTTTTCCAAG
>WUQG02444529.1:0-13342 GCA_011317285.2 Androctonus mauritanicus
TGTGCTTCAGCTGCACTTTTCTTCCAATTAAAGCAGAAAACTAAAACCTCCCACAAATGCTGCTTAGTTAACACAAACTTTGATATATTCAACACAGTAAAAAACAGCGGTTTTGTATGAAACTCAAAGCGATATAAACTGAATATTATTGACAGATGTCTAACCTCTCTGAAACAACAGAAATCAGCTGTCCCTACGAAACATTCATACACCCAGAGCCATCTGTTGAAAATGGATCAAACTAATTTGTACTCCCTATAGCAGTAAATACAAAAAGAAATAGCTTACATTTAATTATTTAATTTAAAGCTAATAAACATATTTTAATATATTACAAGTATAAAAATTTGCTGAAAATAAAAATTTTGATAATATTTGATAAATTAAAATCATTAATAAAAATGAAAATTTTAAATAAATCTGTTCCCAATAACAAAAATTGCAACTTTATCTAAAAATCTTATTAAAAAAATTGTTTTTCATTGTTTTCTTTATCAAATATTTTCAATTCCTATTATAAGTTGTTAATTTTATATTAAACAAAAAATTTTAATTACCTTTCTGGTAAAAATAAACTGTTATCCTCAGATGAATTATAAGAAATCAATTCATTATTAACTTTAGAAGAACTATTATATCTTGGCAATGTTTGATATTTTTTATCTGAAAAGGACAATTCTAAATTTGAAATGTTTGAAGCAATACTATCATCAACACTTTTTGGGAATAAATGATTTTGTATAGGAAGAGTATTTTCTTGACACCATCCAACAACAGTAGAATAGGGTGGAGGTGGCCTTTCTGGTTTGTTTTTTTGGGAATTTGTCCAGTCAGAAATATCTGTAGAGAACTGATTTGATTGTGATATCATTTGTAATGCTGAAGATGGTTCACATTCTATTATTTCAACAAAATTGGCAGGACACATTCCAATGTTTCCATCATCTGTCATTGCTTCAAACCAATTAGAATTTGGTGCTCTCAATAATGTCACAGTATCACCTACTTTTAATCTTAAATCTCCAATTATTTGTGGTTCATAATCATAAAGAACTCTACCATAAGTATCAGGTGGAAAGCTGTGATCTTGTTTATTTGATAACTGATTATTGTTTGATAATTTTTTGTTATTATTATCTAAATCAACTATGATATCAACATAACTAGATGGAAACAAACCAATTCTTCCATCAATTTCACCTTCCATCCATTGATCATCAATATAATGTCTTAAAGTTATCAATTCACCTTGTTTAAATGATAATTCATTAGGATACTCAGCACTAAAAGAAGAACGAGTTCTTCCATAAGGAGTAATACCACTGTTTGTGTAATCATATCCAAACTGGCTACTAACAGAATCAGAACTTTCTGAAAAAGATGAGTTATCATTCTTCATATCTATTGCTTTTTCTTCTATGTGTTCTACTAATAAACTGTTTTCTGATTCTAGAGATGATTTCTCATCTAACAAAATCACAAATGAAGCAGGAAATATTCCTACTTTATCACCAGAAATCCCTCTGGAAAAATTAAATAATGAACCTAATATTAAATAATATAATTAAAATATATAAATATAATAATACATAAAATACATAAGTAAAATGTATACAATATGAAAATTTCATTAAATTTTGAAAGTGTATTGCTGTGGAAATATTATAGAACTAAAATAATATTTTTTTCAATATAATCACACTTCTTATTTGTAATATTCTGAAATCATTTAAAAGATTTTTTTATATTATTTAAAACATCACTTTTATGCAATTACTGGATCATTCAAGATTCCAATATATGAAAGATGTTCAAAAGATTAAAAATAATCAAACAATTTCAGAGATATTTTGAACAAAGAACAAAAAAGGGATTCCAAACATTGAGTAGATATTCAGTTTAATCTTTTTTCCAAAACTGAAGGAATTATTCCATAGAATTTAATATTTGTTTCTTAAAGAATTTTTAGATGTTTTGATCAGAAGTAAGATTGTTGCACAAAAAATAGCATTATAAAATATATTTAAAATCCTCTGCAGATAATAAATAATTATAAACAAGAATTGAGATTATACTGAATGATCATAATATTAGTTTCTTTAATAAAACCTTATTTTATTATTGAGGTTGTAGAATGCATTATTTTTCAAATGATTCTTATATAAAGTTTGAAAATATATAAAAAAAAAAAAAAAAAAAAACTCTCTGTTTAACTCATTATAAAATTTTTCAAAGTTTTTAGTCATCTTCATAAGACTGATCACTAAAAAATTTGATAATTACAACATATTCAATAAAATTATTTTTCTAGTACTTATTCTCCAACATTTGATCACTGATAATCCTGAACTGTCTATTGAGATAAAAAACAATCAAAGAATAATTAGAAAACATTTCAGTATAAAACATATTTCAAGCAACAGTAACAGGTATTATGAAGGGTGTGATACAATTTAAGGTAATAATTAATCTAAATCAAATTGAAATTATCTTTCTGATTTCCATGATTCGATCAAAACAAGCAAGTTCAATCTTATAATATATATATATATAAAAATGGATTTTTTTTACATTCATACAATATTCTCTGCAATGTTTGTTTTGTTCTATATATGATAATGGTTCTGAATTTTCTTATGTAAATTGGATTAGTGCCAGAATTCTTTCTTTATTTGCATTGCTCATTATTTCAATCAACAATTTTAACTGCATATTTTTATATTCAAGGTATTTTATTACTTTGTGCCAAAGTGAATGTATTTATATGAGGAATGCATGCTTTTAACTATAAACACAGCATCCTAAAATAAAGTCATTAAAGTTTTTTCTTAAACAATCTAAGCACTGTTTAAGAAAAAGTGACTGATATCATATTTCAATTCTGATTCAATTCACTGAAAAAAAAATGAAATTCTTTAAGAATTTTATCCAGTATATAAAAATGAAGATGAAAGAAGAATATGGAATAATCAGGAAGTTCAGAAAGTTGAAACTTCACTATATAATGCTTAAGTCTCTGCTCTATTATACTGAACTCAAAATTGTTAGATTATTTTGGAATGATTATAAAATTGCAATAGTTACAGAAAATATTAAGCTGAATGACCATTAGAAAATATCTAAAAAGGATCCTTCAAAAATTTTTTAGATTAGATGATTTCATAAAACCAATCTGTCAAAGCAAAAATGTTAAGATTAAAAGAGGATTTTATAATAGGAATTTATTAACTGGAAAATACTAATGATGATAACTGTATCTAAAAACAAAGTTTATGATATAACAGAACTAAAAATTTATTTAGAAAAATTAAAACAGAACTTCAGCTAGAAAATGAGTATCATTATCATTAAACAAGATTCACCAACTTTAGAGAAACAGTAGATTAGTAAATGATAGAATTTTTAGAAAATTATAAATAAAGTCCTGGTTTAGATAGCAATAAAATAAAAAATGACAACAAGCTTTTTCTTGAACCAAAAAAATAATTTTTTTTTGATTCAAGAAAAAAGTTTTTCTTTTATGAAAATGATCAAATAAATATATCAAGAATAAAAAATACAAATTTACAATAAATGAATATCATCTGAACAGATATTTTTACATTTTTTGATCTACCGTATTTATTTGTCTGAATTAAAGGTAAAAAGACACAGCTCTATAAGCAAAGGATTTTATAGAGCTTGTCTTTTTACCTTTAATCCAGAAAGCAAAGTATATATATTTTTATATTTGTCTGATTAGAAAAATTTAATCAGATCAGATTCATAGAAAAATTCAGCAGTTTTTCTTTCAGGACTATCAGATTTCTAGAGATATTAATTAGATAAAATACAATAATGTATGAAATACAAGGAACAGTTTTCATGAGAGAGAATATAAATCTGTTGGGAATAGCCTATTTCCAAAGTTCCAATGACTTTGAAAAGAATAAAAAATATTTATTTAATTAAAATAAACATTTTCTGTCTTGAAATTTATAACAAAAATTTTTTTGATCAACTCTCATTGTTTTATCTTAATATATTATTAAATAGAAATTCTATTGTTATATTTATTTACATTTGGAGAAATAGTTCTAAAAAATCAACATAATAAATAAAATATGAAAATATGTGTTTTTTTTTTTTTTTTTTGAGAAATTTCATTTA
This sequence comes from Androctonus mauritanicus, assembly GCA_011317285.2. NCBI lineage: Eukaryota > Metazoa > Arthropoda > Arachnida > Scorpiones > Buthidae > Androctonus > Androctonus mauritanicus. The sequence continues at coordinate 4,150 of WUQG02444529.1, forward strand.
AAATGAACTATCTTGGGAATCAAACATAATCCAGTTTTCATTGTCTTTATTCACAATTGTTTCTTATTATGTAAAATTAAAGAAATTTAAACTTCTTTTATTAATATAAAATTCAATATATCCAAGATGACAAAGAATTTGAAGATTATATATACAGTGACGATATATAAATCAATAGCATAAATTTAATATTGTGAAATTTTTATTACTGGTAAGTTATATAGAATTGTATCAACTAAATTAAATAAACTAATCAACTTTATTTTATTTAGAAAATATATTAGAAACTATATGTGCAATGGTTTCCTTTAATTAATCTCATTTAAAGTAAATAATCAAAGTTTTTATTAATCTAATATTATTTTTCATAAAATTTATATATTAATTTATAAAAGAATATAAATTTATTTATACAAAATATAAAAAAGTATAATTTATCTTTCTACAAAATAATTATTTAATTTCATAAAAATGATTAAAAATACACTGAAAATTTAAATCTGAAGAAAATGGTAATTATTCAAATATTAACTTACCTATACCAATCTTTATCTATAAATTCTGTAACAATGATAATATCTCCTTTTTTTAAGTCTACTTCTTCTGGTAGCTGAGCAATCATATCCATTTTAACTCTAGCTTTTAAATTTACTTTTTTTGGCATATCTTCCATTTTTAATTTTGAAATATCAATTGCCCAAACATGCGTCAATGGAAATATACCTTTTCTATTAATACATTCTCCAAACCACCAGTTTGCATCAATTGGTCTTTTCCCAATGATAATATCTCCTAAAAAAATAGTTTATATTATTTGATAATATATAAATTACATTACAATTATTATTAACTCATAAAATATATATATTTAACTATGAATGATTATTAAAACCTAAATTATACTTAGCAAAATGGAAATCAAATAAAATAAATGAAATCATTGTCATTTAAAATAATAAGTCATAATAGATAAGCAATATTATTTTAGAAAAAGTAATGATGATGATATTGATTATGATCTAGAGATAACTGACACATATGTAGATTCTGATTTGTAAACTATATATATATGTCATCAAAATAATAAAATTATTATTAAAGACTTGTAGGATATAATTATATTTAACAAATTTATCATTATTCAATAATTTAAAATATTTTTGTCATTGCACACATACCTTAAATAAGTAAATTAAAATAAGAAAATACCTGTACATTTGTAAACAAGGATAACTGTTATTATAGTAATAAGTTTTCCTCAAAGATAAAAAAAATTTTCTTTAAATATTCAGCTTTAACTTAAATTTCAATTTGTTTAAACAAATTTTAGAATATAAATAAATACAAAATTTCATTATTATTTGTAAAATATTAATTATTATTATTTTTAAAAAGTTTTTTTTTCAAATTAATGAAATTATCAATAATATTTTAATGCATATCTATAATAATAATAATAATTAATTATTATTTAATTATTTATTATTATTATAAATAATATTTTTTTTTAGTAAATTTGAATTTCAAAATTTTTAAATTAAAAATAAGCACATGACAACAACAAAAATTTATTGTAGTAATGGCTCAAAGAATTTGATTAGGTAATACTTTACATATCAAATGCAATATTTTCCAATTTTTCTTTCTTAAAAATTGAGTTATTTAATTTAAAAAAAAAAAAAAAAACTCTCTAATTAAATAGTTATCAAATATTAATTCAAACTAATATACTAATTTGAATATTAAAAGAAGAAATTAAATAAAATGTTTAAAAAAAATCATACCTATATTTAAGATATTTTAATCTGAAAATATAAAAAATGTCTATAATAATTTTATACAAAAAAAATGAATTTTGTATAACTTTTTATATAAATAAAACAGAATTTATATAAAACCCAATGTTAAGCCTGCAAACTAAACAACTATATATCTATATGATGTATTTAGAAATTTCAGTCTAAAAATTCCAAATAATCAAATATTTAAAACAAATGCTGAAAGAATTATGAAAGCATATAAAAAAAAGATTATAATAATAATTAATTTTATTTATATTAACAAATTTGCAAATCAATCACATTCATATAGTTAAATATGAATATTTTAATGAATGACGGCAACCTAAATTTGCCATGTAACAAATAAAATAAATTTAACAGTAAGTGTGAATGAAGTTTTTAAAAATTTTTATATAAGAATAAGCCCAGTTTATATAAGGAAAATGCATTTCAGTTTATTTTTAATGTTTTAATAAACCTTATCTTATCACAAGTTTGAACACACAAAAATATTAATAATATTATTAAATGAACTGCTTTTTATATGTTCAATTTTAAGGAATAATAAATTCTCAATTGCAATTATTCATAAAGATATTATGTTATTACAAAATTAAAAATGAAAAATATTTGCACTACTTTTAAATGTTTATATAATTAAAAAAAAATGCTTTGTTAAAAACTGTAATGAAAATTTTGAAAACAATCATTTCAAAATGCATTTGAAACTATTTGATAAATTACTGATTTAAACTATTTTTTACAAATTAACAGCAAAAAATATTTTCTGTTAAATACAACTCATTTTTCTTGTTCCTGTTATAATAATATTGATTGCAATACAATCATAAAAATCTGGCAAAAACAAATCTGAAAAAAATTACATTAATTTTGAAAAATTTAGATTTAACATAGATACACTAAACATATATTGAATATTCAATGAAAATAAACGTTTATTTGATGATCATAAAAAATTATTTCTATTCTTTATAACTTTAGTATAAGATTAGTATAATGAACTTAATAATTATGCATAATTAATTTGCTGAAAATGTTTTACATCTTTTTAATAAAATACGATTTCAATAACTGGCATTTACAATTTGATATAAAATGTTTAATGTATGTTATGGAATTAAAAAAAAGTATTAGTATATTTATACAATGAAAATTTCTCTTATTTAATTTTTTCTCCTCTCATCAACATATTCTCTTCTATATTTATTCACTTAAGAGTGATGAAATATTGCTCTTCCTAAAATTCATTTCTGGAAAAATGAAAGCAATACGTTTCTTGTTCCAACTGAAAGCAGCATATTATTTCTCTATAGTTAATAATACTTTGTTAAATGTAAAACTTTGTTAATTCAATATCAATTAATTCAAAGTAAACTACAGTTCTGAAATCAAAATATGCAATTTTTAATGGTCATTACAGTGGATTATTTTAAAAATGGTTAATTTTTAATTTAATTTAAAGCTAAATTATACCTCAACAGTGATCTAATATTTGCATTACTTGAAATTATTTTGTGGTAAATTAGAGATTAACTGAAGATTTGGATAGAAGTTACTGTAAATATCTGCTAAATTGCTAAATGACAGGATGATAACCAAATAGTAGTGAGAATTGAATACATTTTTTAAACACAAAATATTGCTTATTTTATTGTTCTCTTCCAAAAGTAAAGATTGCACAGAGAGTGATTTTAATATTCTAATTTAGGCAAGCCAAGAATTTTTTCCACAAAGTCATTATTTAATGTATTTTTAAACACCATCTCATTGTGGGATTGGAAAATAATTCCAGTTTATTGTTTGATAATTTGATTTCATTTAAATAATTAATTGCTTGTTAAATTAACACAGTCAAACCTAGGTCATATTCTGAAAGAGTTATCAGAATTATGGTGGAATATTCAAAAATTAGGTAATAGTTCAAAAATTTTGTTAACCCAGAATCAAAATTATAGACATAAATGTATAAAATTATCAAAGCAAAGAACACTGCATTATCATGTTCTATTATAATATTTAAAATTCATTCTATGAATTTTAGACATTTATTTAATAGATATTTAGTAAAATTTTAGACATTTATTCAGTAAAACAGAAATCCAATTTCATTCAATAAAAAAAACTTCTCATTCTAATCTATTGCAATTGCATATGGAATTATTCATAATCCATCTATAATATAGTTGGTTGGACCTAATACAGTATAGCACTGATTCTGTATTTCTATCTATAACTATACTCATGCAACAATTTAGTTATGATTACACCCATGTCACAAGATTATGTGCTATTTAGAAATATAGAATACTGAATAATGATGTAAAGTTTATATTTTAATATTTATATAATTAATTAAAGAATTTGTTTATTATATGATAGAATTTAAAATAATATAAAAATATATAATAAATTATGAAATACTTTAAAAAAAAAACACAAAGCAATCAAATGTCAAATAACTCAATAAATAATATATCATAGATCACTATTCTTGAATGCAATAATTACATGATAACCAATAAAATTGTTCAACTATTTATATCATGTAACTTTTGTGATCAATGAGATCACAAAGATAACATTATTGACTAATCCTATACACTCTTATATATATATATATATATATATATCAATAAATCTATAAGAAATAATGCTATTGATTACACTTATTAAATATAATAGTTTTATAAAAGTTTAGATAATCTGTATTTTATAAAAATCTATAAAAATTTTTCATTTATTAAGCAATATATGTATATATATATTACATACATAAATGTATTTACTTAAGCTATACATTTTATAATGGAAAATTGAAGACTTTTCTATATAAAATGATTATATAATCCTACACATAATTATATATTTAAAAATATTAATATTTATACACTGAATTTATTTTTAAGTTTTTTATTTTTCATATATATATTTGTAGTTATGCTTTCAATAAACTGATTCTCAAGAAAAGTTTTTGGTCATATCAAAAATTTTTATATAATTAAAGCATCTTTTTATAAGTTTATCATGTATAGATCTGTTTAAATTTCAAACCAAGAAAGAAGTGAAATAATGCATATTACAATTATCAATAAAAATTAGCTAATTACAAAATAATCTTATTAAACTCAGAAAATCCGAATAAACAAGCACTAACGCAGTATAGGGTAATTCAAATACTATTGTATTTGAATTACCCTATACTGCTTTAGTGCTTGTTTATTCAGATTTTCTGAGTCTAAAAGGATTTAGCAGTTATAATCATACCTCTTAATCTTATTAAGCAAAAATTTTATTTTTGTCAGTTTTCATTACATATTTTTAAATCTTAATTTTTATATCTACATAAATATTCTTGTTTATGTTTTACATACTTATTTTCCCTGAAAGATACTTCTAGTTATTTCATTTATTATATTTATTACATATGAAAAAAGATTAATATATTGCCAAAATAATCAATTTTGTATCCAATTTTAACATTGATTTAACTAACATAGATGATATGATGACAATCATCGCAGCAACACAATGTTATAGTAATGTCATTAATTGTTGTCATGATGTGATAAATCTAAAATTTTTAATTTTTTTTATTGAAGCTTTGTGACATCATCCATTATTATATCATGATGATATTACTTTGGGATTATGACATCATTATGATAGATATTGACAATAGACAGCAGTGTATTAAGAAATCAGGAACCTTATGTTATCCTGATAGTGCTAACATTAAGTACCATCTATTGGCAATAAAATAAACTAAAATTATAATCAAAATAAAATTCTATCTTATGATTAAATGATCCTATGGAATTAAAGGATGCAACATAGAGGCATTCTTTAATGGCAGAACATCACTACTGAATAAGGATAATATCCATCAAATCCATAACAATAAATTAAATTAGCACAATATGCAATAAAACAAAAGTTTATTTGTAAAATGTTTTCAAATCAATTAGTCATCAATTATCAATATAAAGATGTTAGTTTAAAATGCACAAGTAACAAAGTTAAAATAAAAGATTACATAACGTTCTAAAAGTTCTATTTCAAATATTTATAAAAGAATTTTCAAAATTTAAAACAGTACCGTGGTATTCTATGGTTATCAAAGAAATACATAGTAAACCAAGTTATAGTGAGAGTTAGTTATTAATAAGTTATATAAAATTATAAACAGTAACAAAACAAAACTATTTAAAACATATATGAAAGCAAAGTGTTTTGTTCTAAGTCTTAAATAGAAGAAAAATCAAGCACAATAGCAAAGAACTTTTATTTAGGGCAAAACGTTTTCGGACAGTATGATATGCCCCTCCTCAGTACTGTACACAGATTAAGAACATTAGCTATAGATAAATATATTCTAAGAACATAACAGTCATAACATAATAAAAGTTCTTTGCTATTGTGCTTGATTTTTCTTCTGTTTAAGATAAAACTATTTATATGTCATAAAACAAAAAACATTATTTGTGCACTATACAACTAATGTATTAATACATTAATCTAGTTAAAGAATTTATAATACATTAATGTATTATAAATTCTTTTTTTTTATCACAAACTTCCAAGAGTTAGAAATATTGTCTAGTAACTGGTTTATCATGTTTGAAATGTTCATTCCTGCATAGGATAACAATGGCTTCATTAAACAGTTCTTCTTGAGGTGTTTGGACACTTAAAAATGGCATGAAACTAAAGTAATTATCATAATACATTTTTCAAAGAGCATATTAGATAGGCTTATATGTTAAGCTTAAGGCCATTTTTCACAGATCACACATTAAATAAAACATATATACCAGTCGACTCCTTAAATAAAAATACAACTAATCTTCAATTTATGATTAACTTTTACTTATAAAGACAATTTCATTGATAAATTCTACTATTGGTCAATGCAACTGACCTGGATTCAATTCCCTGACTCAATGGTCTGATATATAGTGTGTCTCTCTTTTGTATCTGGTTATAGTAGTTTTAAATATTCTTTATGTTTATTAAGATTATATAGTGTCCTAGTACACATTAATAGTAAGAAATCCATAAATTTTGGGCATTTCCAACTTTTGACTATTTACGACTTACAATGCAAGGTTCAAAATTTTTGAAACTGAACACCATCATAAATTGAGGACTATTTGTATTTAATATATAAAAATAATCAAATGTCATAACAATCTATTTTATTCAGCATCTATATAAGGCTTATATAGACAGTAATTCATGTATAATATTAAATTTGGTATGCCATCAGTGAAAAAGGTTGTGGAACTCTCTATAAGTGATATAATCACTTTGCAGAGCAAAAATTGGCTAGGTCTGGTTTAGAATATATATCATTACTTAGTTGTTATAATTTTTCAATTCAAAATTTATTTTCAGATAAAATAACTGATACTGAACAAAATATAAGTTTTCCTATATAAACAATGATTTCATTAACAATTCTTGTTTTAAATTAAATTATGAAAATTTGAAACTTTTCCAATAATAAATTAATACAAATCATCTCATAATTTTATTATACATATTATTTCACATATCAATTTAGATTGCAAAGCTAATATAATAGTGAAGTTACAAATAAATCATCAAACTAATTACAACTCTTTGGATTATTATTTTATTTTTTTTTTTGGTAGTTCTAATTCTAGAGCTAAAGCAAATATCTGACACTGGTAAAAAAACATATCTCTCAGATTTAGATCTGTAAATAGCAGTAACTGTAAATAACTTCAAATTCCATTTTCACATTTTAATTAAACTTAGATTTTTCACTGCAATGAATGTGTCTCATTTACATAATTTCAAACCAGATATTGAAATATCAATAATACAATATAATTAAAATTATTAAACAGATTAATAACCAAGCACTTCTTGCAGTTAACAATCAATATTTATTAAATGGCGAACGTTTTTGACAACTTCACGTTGCCATCATCAGTCTTACAAAAATTATTTAATCGAATACAGCCAGAAAAGAACAAAGAACGCACTTCAGACAAATTCAAAATTATAAATGAAAGTTGAACAAAATATAAGTTTTGTTCAACTTTCCATCAGATTCCATTGTTTTGGAAGAAGTATGGATTAAAATTATTATACAGTCTATTTATTGGATTGTAAATCAATATATTTTCCAACTTGTCATTGTCCAAAAATGCTGCCAACTAATAATTGATAATATTCTAAGGCAGTGGCCTCAAACTGGTGGTTGCAAAGCAATTTTGTATGGCCTGTGAAGATGTTTTAGCTAATTGTTTAAATATATATGTTACAGTCAGAAAATTATTTTATTAACATTAAATTGTAATAAACTGTTTTATAATCTCATAATTATATAATGTTATTTTGATATTTTTATAAGAAAAAATGAAACTAATTACAAATAAATATTTTCTTTTCATTGTAATTTTGTTAAAAATATTTGGACGTTCATTTCCTTTTGAATTGTACACAGTTCAAAAGGAAATGAATGGCCTTGCACACAATTTGAGTTTGAGACCACTGTTCTAGAGGATCACTATAATAAGTAATGTTGTTACTGATAAAAAATTTATGGCAAATCATATTTACTCGTTTAATTTTTTCACTTTTCTACCTATTTTTGATACTACAAAATATGAAGAAGGAAATTATATGAAAATTATTATGAAATTAGAATAAAGATATAAAATTAGCCAATATATATCAAAATTATAAAAGAAAAAAATAGAATTTTGTCTGAATAATGTTTGAAAATTTTGTCTGAGAAGTGTGAAAACTATAATTTTATATTAGGGACCTAACATAATAAACATCATGTAATTTATCGTGGGTGTATTTTTTGATCAGGGAACAATTTTTAAAAAATGTTTGATTTGTTGGATAATATTTTGACTTCTCTCAAATAGAGGTAGTCTTTAATTTACAACCACTTGTACCTATGATGATGATATAATCAGTAAATTCTGTGATTGGTCAATGCAATTCACATAGGTTTGAACCAATGAGTAATGGTCTGATATATAGAAAGCATCTCTCTTGTATCTTGTTCTTGTATTTATGTGTTTGTTAAATTTATTACAATCAAATGAATAGTAATAATAAATATTGGAATGGACAATCTATAAATTTTGGATATTTCCAATTTTTGACTGCTCTAACTTAACAACAGGATTTGTACTCAGGCCCATGCCAAACCTAATCGGCACCGTCGTGCAAATGTCTAATGAGCGCCTTTATGTAGTGGCGATATTAGAGGAAAATTGTTTATGGTTAACACTTAAAATGAAGTTTTATTGACATAAAAATAATATAAAAAATAACAAAAAAATTATGTTTTACCTTTAATTTTTTTAAATGTGTAAACATTTTGTGATTTGTTAAAACCTACA